>JALIZH010025804.1:0-27059 GCA_030522465.1 Rhipicephalus appendiculatus | reverse complement strand
ACTCGAACTCCAGGGCGTCGACGTACGAACCGGGTGGAGCCAGGGTCGAGTAGTTGGCGCCGCCCATCACCACGGGCACGATGTCGAACAGCAGGGGGTCGGTAGAACTTCTCCGTGACGTAGTCCCGACACAGGGAGTTCTCGAAGGAGAGGTAGAAGCTGTAGTTTCGCGCCGCCTCCCGGAGGCAGGCGTCCGACGCCTTCGGCTGGCACACCAGGTCGCCGCACTTGCCGAACACGTCCACCCCGATGACCTTGCGCAGCCGTTCGACGAACGTCTCTCGCCTGCTGTCCGTGTTGCAGTGGGACACCATCCAGACGGCTATGGCCTTCCGCCTCTTCCTCGAAGTCCTCCCGAGGTCGCCTCCGAAATTCTCGGAGTCTTCACCGGAGGTCCGCTTGGCGACCCGAAGCTTCTTTCTCTTCCTTCTGGCTCTGAACGTGTATCCGTACCGCGTCGTGACGTCCGAGTCTGTCCTGTACGTCATGGTGACGTTGAACAGTCCGTCCAGCTTTCGGAGCACGTGTACCGGGGTCGCGGTCGGAGGTTCGAGGCTGAAGAAGATCCAGCTCTGGTCCGGGGACCGACGCGGGGGCATGTCGTCCAGTCGGATGTCCTTGCCGTGGAAGAGCAGGGCGTGGCTCGAACCGAGGTAGCCCCGCTGGCGGGTGAAGAAGCACGCGTGAGGGCACGTCGGGTCTACCACGTCCTCCTTGAAGTAAGGGTAGTCCTCCTTGCCACACCAAGTGGTCCAGAGGAGCACGACCAGAGGTCTGTTGCTGGTCATCGCGCGGTGAGTGACGTACACGGTGCAGAGAGCGAGAGTGACCAGGCAGGTCTTCAGCAGAGCGAGCTTCCTTAGCGCCATAATTAGAGGGCAATCAACTCATTTACGACTGCCACATTCGTACACGTCAGCGTTTTCTTCTGGTGTCTCGACTTGTGACCATCCGACGGTGATCGAATCCTGTGGTACGACGCAAAGCTATCAGGTACATGGTGGTGTGTGTACGATTGTCCATTTTAATAACTCGTCTTGCTGCAAACCGCAAGACAATTTAACGAGGGAAAGCACCGAAGCGAAACGAGCGGGATGTGCCGAAGGCATACGCGTAAAACGTCACCGTACATCACTGTAGACACGTCATCATTATTGTAAACACCAGAGTCATCGGAAAAACAACCACCTTTCTTGCATCGCCAAGCACGGCATTCACTCTTTGCGTGTGTCTCAAATAGCTAGTTCCTCGTGTCCTGTGTTCTTCATAAGTCTCCGTTTTCTTTTAGCGCTTCACCATCATGAGCTAGATCCTAGTTAAGTCCGCTGGTCAGTGAAGGGAGAACTCGATCCACAGATGACTTTCAGAATAGAATCAGAACTCACATTGAAGGATCACAAACCGTTGACACGCGTGCGCGTGACTCGCCAAAGAAATCCATAGCGTCGCCTTTCACATGAGCTCACGATGGGGAAAACACCACAAAACTGTTGACACAAGGTCAGTTTTCCGTCAGCAGGAATCGATGCATCTCGTTTTGCGGCCAAGAACTGTGTGATCCGCTGTAGAGGCGTACTCGTAGGAGGACGCTGGAGACACTTTTTTGAAGCTCCACTACGTATGCCGGAGCCGCTCGTAGCCTGAGGTCTGAGGCGCACATGCGGGCATTGCTCACTTGGGCAACAGAGGCGAGATATGATTGCCGCGTGCGAACCGGAAACGCTGCTCGATATAGGGCTCGTTCGTGCGGCGCCAGAAATATAGGCCGGATGCGGGACTTCCAGTTCGCACACAACGTCACTGACGAACCCCGCTTGGCGATTACGTGTGTCACCCCCCTTGTCTAATTGAAACCGGATTTATTCTTCGAAAATATACACAGGACAGCAATTGAACTGAACTTCAATTCAGTTTACGTTTATACTGAAGGCAACGTCTTCCTGGGCCTATTTCACCCGCTTCCTACAACGGCGCATGACCGGGAACTTTTTTCCGAATCGGGAGGGGGGAGGGGCTCCGACCACCACCACCGCCGCCACCACCACCACCACCACCACAATCATCATCATCCTGACTACGCCCACTGCAGGGCAAAGGCCTCTCCCATGTTCCGCCAAACAACCCAAGGTCCTGTGCTTTCTGCTGCCACGTTGTACCTGCAAAACTTCTTAATCTCATCTGCCCACCTAATTTTCTGTCTCCCCCTTACGCGTTTGCCTTGCTCTTGGAGTCCAGTCAGTTACCCTTAGTGACCAGCGCTTATCCTGCCTTCTTGCCACGTGCCCGGCCCATGTCCATTTCTCCTTCTCTTCATTTCAACTATGATATCCTTAACCCCCGTTCGTTCCCTGACCCACTCTGCTCTCTTTCTGTCTCTTAAGGTTGCACCTTATCATTTTGATATTTATGCGTGTGTTTGTATGTGTGCGTCCATGTAGACCTTTTAAACAGAGAGAAGGGTCACTTTTTTTTCTGGACTGTTACACGGAGAGTAATACGAAAAGCTAACTTCGCAGCCTCGGCATTGAATTTCTGGGGGGTCTTGCGTAATGCGTAATAACAACAGCCATGACGTCATGCGTGGCGTTCCTGGTGCGTTCAAGTGACTCCGAGCTGTTGAGGTGCAAGTAGGCTCTCCTTATACTCGTATATACTTAAAGCGCTGTTTTACTTCTGCTAATGTTGGCTAGCATAGGCGTGTTCAGGGGAGGGGGGGGGCAAAGGTTCGTCGCAGCGCCCCCCCTCCTATTATGTCAATGTATGGGGCTGGCTTTAGCCCCACCCCGCTACCCCTCTTAGGTGACTAGGGGGTGCTTACCCCCTGCTCCTCCCCCCGTGCGCACGCCAATGTTGGCTAGGTGCTGCATAGTGCTTGGTAATGTTGGATAATGTTAGCTGTGCACTGTCATATAGCAGCGACATTGCCTTCATTCGATCGCGATCCAATGATTCGTTTCACTGAGCCCCAGTGGCGTAGCCACGGGGCACACCAGGCCCGTGCCCCCCCCCCCCCCCTCCCCCCCGAAAATTTGTTTTCGCCATGGCAATTCAGAGCGAAAAAATGGCCATTTCAAGGAGGTGCCCTCCCCGAAATCAAGGAGATGCCCCTCCCCCCCCGGGAAAAATTTCTGGCTACGCCCCTGCTGAGCCCACCACAGCGGCAAGTATACAGAACTAATTGGTATTCAAGGTGAAACCCTTGGATGCCTCACCAAACGCGAAAATTGACCGTCAATGTCCCGCGGCGTTGGCATCAACACGAGTGATGCAAGGAAAACCATCTCACGATGACACCACCACATGACGTGTTCACGGCGTCGCAGATCGCCGAGATTTGTGACGTCATGATTACGTCACTATGGCATCACATAACGTGATGTCAAGTAATGACGTCATCAGATGACATCGTCGCTTGGTCAAAGGATGGGCCGATCACGGAGGCAGTGCAAAAACGGGTGAGGCTCAGAAAGCTTTTAATGCCTGCGATCCCGAAGGCAGTGCAAAAGCACATTAGGCGCAAAATGCTATCGGAGGGAGGCGAAGGATAATAATAATAATGTCTGGGGTTTTATACGTCCCAAAACCACGATATGATTATGAGAGACACCGTAGTGGACAACGTTTATAGATACTTTGGTAGTGGAGGGCTCCGGAAATTTTGACCATCTGGTGTTCTTTAACGTGCACTGACATCGCACAGTACACGGCCTCAAGCATTTCGCCTCCAGCGAAATGCGACCGCCGCGGCCGGGATCGAACCCGCGACCTTCGGGTCAGCAGCCGAGCACCTTAGCCACTGCTCCACCATGGCGGACAGGGAGGCGAAGGAGGATCAATACATCAATAGAGAATAAAAAGAAGGCGGAGGTACCCTGCGAGTCTCTTTTTGTTTTTTTTTCCGCGTCGGTGCGCGTCGAAGAAAAATGGATCGTCGTCGCAAGTCATATCCGGAATAAGAGAACGACAGCTTGTCGATATTCGCTTTCCTACAACAGGTGCGGGGCCTGGCATTGCGTGCAACGCTGTCACCCATTCCGGTGAGCGATGAGAAGGGGTTTTGTTGAAAGGACACTCTATACAGCCACATCCCGAGATAGACGTGTTGCGTTACACATACTGAGGCTGTCAGAGTGGAGGACGCAGTTCGATCATTCAGGCTGCTGTCGTTAGCGCGCGCAGCTAACCTTTTTTTCTGAGCGCTTGCGAAAATCTGTGACGTAAGTGCGACATATACGTGACGGATTTCAATGCGTGCACTTCTCGTATCTGGGCCGTTGCTGCGCACAGTAGAGAAGTTACCTGCTGTCACCGATCCCTTTAGAATACCGTGTAGAGACTGCTTGACGAATGGGTTTCCTTGTCGCCATGTTGGGCTCTAGCCTTGATGCTTTGTATCCTTAATAACTAAACGAACGTTGCTACGGGAGACGCACACGCCTGAATATTGTTGATTTGTGGGATTCGACGTCTCATGTCCTTATTAATTCATGTAGCGATATAGAAAATTAAGAAAAAATTCGTTTAACAGCTCAAGGTGCCAACGCCCATGTGTCTTACGTAAAAATAGTACGTCTTTTTCGATAAGGAAAAGTAAAGTACTTTCCGAGCTGATGACGTCATAAGTCAGTGACATCACGGCGAGTTGTTGTGACGGGACTCCAATTCCGCGTCGTCACCGACTTCTCCCCCCCCCATCTTTTTTTTAGATGCGAAGCATCTTATGCTCGGGGCTCTGTCCGTCCCGCGTCCGCCGTCCCGCGTCCGCCGTCCCGCGTCCGCCGTCCCGCGTCCCGCGTCCGGCCACTTTCATGAAGTAGGGAAGCACCCATTATGCGAACCAGAACACTGTAGTAATATGAAGGCCGTCAACCCTACCACAGTCATCAGAGTCATGGCTGAGAGCACAGAGAGGCTGCTTAGCAATGGCTAGGCAAGTGGTGTCTGTCGCCCAGGTTGACCCCATTCCTTGAGTCATGGCCGAGAGCACAGAGAGGCTGCCTAGCAATGGCTAGGCAGGTGGTGTTTGTCGCCCCCAGGTTGACCCCATTCCTTAATCTTGCTTGCATGTGTTTGGAGGGGGCTTAGTCCGTCCCTCCTTCCCGCGTCCCACACCACCACAGCGCATGTGCGTCCCATCCCCCCCCCTCTCTCTCCTACGCTCACCCCCCTTTCTCTCCTCTAGGAATCTTCTACTCTACGGAGCGGCCCCCCGCGTCCCACAGCGCGTCCCTTCCCCTATGCTCTCCTACGC
This sequence comes from Rhipicephalus appendiculatus, assembly GCA_030522465.1. Taxonomy (NCBI): domain Eukaryota; kingdom Metazoa; phylum Arthropoda; class Arachnida; order Ixodida; family Ixodidae; genus Rhipicephalus; species Rhipicephalus appendiculatus. The sequence continues at coordinate 21,808 of JALIZH010025804.1, read as the reverse complement.
TCACCCCCTTCCTCTACTCTAGGAATCATCTACTCTACGGAGCGGCGCCCGCGTCCCACATCCCCACAGTGCATCCGCGTCCTCTCCCCCCTCTCTCCTCTATGAATCCTCTACTCTACGGAGCGGCTCCAGCGTCCCACATCCCCACAGCCCATGCGCGTCCTCTCCCCCCTCTCTTCTCTAGGAATCCTCTACTCTACGGAGCTGCTCCCGCGTCCCACACCCCCACAGCGCATGCACGTCGCTTCCCCCCTCTCCTACGATCCCCTCGTCCTTTCCTCTAGGAATCCTCACGCAGCGGCGGGCACGACAGGTGGTGTGACAGCTGCATACTCCGCTGGGGGGCGCCACGGTATTTCCGCGGTATGAAAATGACGGAGCGCGCGCCTCACTCTCTCTCCTGCGCAGCGCCGCGATGAGCGCCCGGACCGCTGCCGCGAAATGAGAGTGGCGACGTTCCTCCCGCTCAAGCTAATTATCTCCCCGCTGCTTCGCATCCACACATGGTTCCCTTTAGCGGGAGATGGGGAAGTTTTTTTTATTTTAACGTAAATTAAAATGTAAGGCATATTTTTTTATTGTGAAATACTCCGTAGGCTGGAGAACATGGTTCGTGAGGCAGCTTATAAGTCAGCCTAAAAAAAAATTGCAAGCAAAATTGAAAAAAAAAAGACAACTGAAAAACAGGCTCGTGATATAAAGCAGGGCACACATACGCAAGTTACGATATATAACCATAACGACGAAGAACAGATTAGAAAATTACTTAATTTGAAAAAAAGAAGGCGCGCAATTTATGTGAAGCCTACGCTGTTTACTCGAATAACGCCAGCTTTGGATACTGTTGTGCCAGTAAAAGAAACATAAGAATCCAATCTAATACAATTTAATATAATGAAAAGTAATGCCTGATGGGGTTCCCGCCGAACTGATTCCAAACTGCAATAAAATTCAGTACAATTGGTGTGAGGATGCAGTACACTAATGCATGTGTGCTACCAGTAAATAATGCCTCTCCTGCACTCTATCAAATGCATTGGTTGCTGCGGCAGTTCACCTTAGGGAAGCTTTTCTATTACTTATCGGATTTACTTTCAAGGCGGCTTTTCTACTATTGCGAAAAAAATGCAATAAATTTACTAATACAGGCCAACTGTGTGTTTTTTATATAGCGTCACTTCAGCGCCATCGAATTCATACCGCTCCGGTGCGTTGCACGATGACCCGTCATCATCTAAGTTTTCCTTCGCCTCCTAATATTAAACATTTCATGGGAAGTCAACTGAGCTTGTAAATCCTTGGATTGACCTAAAAACACAACGTTCGAGGCTAAAATTGGGTAAAGAAAGCACCATTCAGTTAAAGTACGACGTGATAAGTATAATGTAGAAATATAATAGGGACGAAATAAAAACCGTAACATTAATTATGAAAGAAATTTCATTAGGAAGCCGTCACGAACTTTAGATGAGGAGTATACGGGAGAGACCCCTTCCGGCATTATACCAGTGCTGGCTAATGTTGGATAGTGTTCTACTGTCGGCTAAATGTTGGCTAATTTGGCTGATCATGGCTACTCCTGACCCGATGTTGGTTTGTATTGGTTAATGATGCCGGTGTATGACATATGAACGGCTGATGCGTCGTACGCAGGACAGTTACCCTTCGCCGTAACTTTTTTTTGTTCGTAACTAAGAGGATTCCTGTGGCGCAGCTCTCTCCATCGGCTTTTTAGCCTTGCTGTTTTTTTTTCTGAAAAAAAATCACGCCATATCCACGAAGTGAATGATGATGAGTGGGCTAAGCTCGATCGTTTTCATCCATGGCAGAAAGAGAATGTGTGGTCTGGAACGCGCTTATGCTTCATGGTCATCAGCGTCATCGTCATCGTTATCACGTGTAGTGGGTACATTCCACTATACTGGAACGCGCTTATACTTCATCGTTATCACGTGTAGTGGGTACATTCCACTATACCGCGTCATCGTCATCTTTATCACGTGTAGTGGGTACATTCCACTATACTGGAACGCGCTTATACTTCATCGTTATCACGTGTAGTGGGTACATTCCACTATACTGGAACGCGCTTATACTTCATCGTTATCACGTGTAGTGGGTACATTCCACTATACCGCGTCATCGTCATCTTTATCACGTGTAGTGGGTACATTCCACTATACTGGAACGCGCTTATACTTCATCGTTATCACGTGTAGTGGGTACATTCCACTATACTGGAACGCGCTTATACTTCATCGTTATCACGTGTAGTGGTATACATTCCACTATACTGCGTCATCGTCTTCTTTATCACGTGGAGTGGGTACATTCCACTACACGTGGCTACCTACCTACTACTACTACTACTACTACAGAGGAGGGACAGACCCACACCCTAAGGAGCTTCGCCCCTAAAAGCGAACCTGTTTAAGCTATCGGTAACTTGTGCTTCGTTCCTGAAAAACTGCTCAGGTGGGTGTGAGCCACAGGAATCGGGCAAGCTCCACTACCCAGTACAGCAGGCGCGAGCGCTGAATAAAAACTCGGCTCGGTGAAGTGGAGCACGTGAAACACGTGAAAGAGGGGGAGACAGACAGAAAGCAATAGAGAGAGAGAAAAAATATAAATAACGGGACATAAAAAGACCATCAAATATAGACCTATGGACATAAGTAAAGTAAGGACATAAAATGATAGCAAGGCGGAGAATTACAAAGAGAGGGAGAGAGAGAGCGAGAAAGAGAAATAAATAGATAGAGAGAAGGAAATATAAAGAAAGAGATAAAAGAAATAGATACAACAAAGAGAGAGAAAGAGAAATAAAGAGAAGAAAGAAAGAGAAAAATAAAAGGAAAGGAAACAGGCCTTCCAGCCGCGCTCTTCCTTCAGGCTTGGCACCAGTGTGCGAACTTGCTTTAATTTCTTTGTTAAAAAAAAAATTCGCAACAAATGCAATAATTTAAATAAACGGAAAGAGTATAAACGGGTGAAGCTTTTAATTCATCAGCACCACGGTGATTAGCACTTTTACGTGCCGTTGCTCTTTGGAATCATCTTCCCGATAATGTTGCATCCATCTGGAACCGTCAATCATCTCATGGTTAACTGCGGAAAGATTTTCTGAAACGATATCACGATGTAGTACTCCCTTTTCATTTCGCGAAGTCTTCTTGTGTTGTCTCTTTTATTTATTATGAATGATGACCCGCTGTCTATAGCAATTAGCCCGTAAGATGTCCCGTTGCTCAGCTCGGGGTCGCGGGCTCGATTCCCGTGCCACGGCGGCCGCATTTTCGATGGGGCCGAAATGCAAGGAACACCCGTGTGCTTTATAGATCTTTAAGTGCACGTTAAAGAACCTCAGGTGGTCGAAATTTCCGGAGTCCCTCACTACGAAGTGCCTCACAATGATATCCTGGTTTTGGCGCGTAAACCCCCCCACCGCTTGTTATTATGAATTGCGACTTTTCTTTTTCCTTCAAAATATTCAATACTGTTCTCTATTCGATGTATTCGAGCTAATTTTTTTTCCAATGTATAATAATTTCGCACTCATCCCGCTGTATTTGTTTACGTACATTTAATTGTCTCACATTTTCACCGTGCTTCCCTCTCACTCAATGCTTTTGTGCCTTTTAAGGTCTCTTGAATAAGTAGTAATAATTATTGGGAATTTACGTCCCAAAACCAACGATATGATTATGAGAGACGCCGCAGTGGAGGGATCCGGAAATTTCGACCATCCGGTGTTCTTTAACGTGCGCCTAAAACTAAGCATGCGACCTGTAGCATTTCGCCTCCATCGAAATGCGACCGCTGCGACCGGGATTCGATCCCGTGACCATCGGGTCGTTAGTCAAGCACCATAAACGCTTGTCCACCGCGGCAGGTGTCTTGAATGAATGAATGAATGAATGAAGGAAGGAAAGAAGTGTAGGTTTAAGGGCTCGTTTGCTTTGTTAAACACAATATTAATGAGAACTAACAGACAATGATGCCAAGGAAAGTACAGGGGATGTTCTTAGAAGTAATTGTAATGTAAACGTGAAGAAAGAAAAGTGGACGAAAGGATAACTTGCCGTGGGCAGGGACCGAACTTGCGACCTTCGAATAATGCGTCCAATGTGGCGGTCATCCCTCAGTCCACTTTATAGGGTATATATGTGCATTTAAACGTGGGAGCGTCAGTCAGCGCCGCCTGTTGCCATTACGGCGAGTGTGGAACACTCTTTTTGCCTGTTGGCGTCACGTAGCACGTGAACTTATTACGAGCTGGCAGCTGACTAATAATCCTGACTGACTAACTGACTAACTAATGAATGAATGAATGAATGAATGAATGAATGAATGAATGAATGAATGAATGAATGACCTTGCATTTGCATGCCGGCCAGTCTGCACTTACCACGGCAAGGCGGACCCATTTCCAGTTCATCGTGAATCCTTCCTGTCTCCGATGGCTCTGCTGGCCGAGATGTCACCTTGGCGAACAATGAGAGCATCAAGCGTAAGTCGTTTGTAAAACGTTCGCTCTCTGCGCATGCGCTGCGATTCGATAGAAAGAGAAAGATAGGAGGGAAAGCCACGAGATGATAAGGCCGACAATCACGCCGAGTGATAACGATAAACGTCGACATGCACATTGAAGGATTGGAATTTAGAATAAGTTAACTGATCTACTGTGCCTTGGTTGCTGTTATCTTACCACCTTACGACGGAAGCACAAGGTGGATAACCTCATTTGTACAGGATGGTAGCTAGTGTCAACGACGATGACCAAGCCGGTAACAGGCAGTGACCAATAGGTCACTGCCTGTTACCGGCTTGGTCATCGACCAATAGGTAACCATTTCACAAGGCGTAACGAGGTATAGCAATAAGTAGTAAGCTTAGCTGCAACGCAACATCCTTTTACTACGTTGCGGCCCAAAGTTTAATGTGGTGACTATACCAAGTGATTGAGCTATATAGCCGAGTGGATTCATTGGACTTGGAACTGAACGGGCTCTCAGGTCGGTTAACTGAGCTCTTTGGGTTTGAAATACACAGGCAGTTTGCAGGCTGCGTTTGGCACCTCTCATCACTGAGAGCTCAGCCATACTATATATGTGAACGCTTGGTTGTCGTAAGGTTGACTTACAACCACTGATGTGTAGCCAGGGTGGTAGGGGGAGCAGGAGTCACCCCGTTCCCCGGAATTTTTATTTTGCATGTGTAGATATGCACACAAACATAGACACAGGCACGAACATGCATAAATTGCGATTGAAACGCCCCTCCTCGACCCTACACATAAAAAAAAATAAATCGGGGTACGCCTCTGCCTCCAACCAAGACACAATTAAGATGTGGTAACACGTGGTGAGAACTGGTAACGAAATGTTACACAAGGTTCTAACAGATGGTCGTAAAGTGGTCAACATTACTACCACGACTGTAATGGGTATCTAAGTTGTATAAGGTTGGACCACCTTGCAACATCGGCACACCCTAACAACCAATGCGGTGGTACCACCTTACGACTGTTACCAAGGTACTTACTAACACTTCCAACAGGTGGTCAGTTTTACCTTGCGACCAACCTTTTGCCACTTTGCGCAACTCTTACCAGTTAACTGCTACCTCGCCTTCGGGTAAGAAAAAAATCGGTGAGAAGGACGTAAAAATAGGGAGAGTAAGATGAAAGCGTTTTTAGAAAAGAAAACCGGAAAACCACGGAACTAGTGAAATTATTGAAGCTTTTTCAATTCGCGAAAACAGTGAACATTTCTTAATTATCGACCATAACATTGCTATTAGTCATGCGAGTAATATTCGTCTTCCATGCACATGAGTGAGTGAGGGAGTGAGTGAGTGAGTGAGTGAGTGAGTGAGTGAGTGAGTGAGTGAGTGAGTGAGTGAGTGAGTTGAGTGAGCGCGTGTGTTGAGTGTGTGTGCGCATAGGCGTGCGCACGAGGGGGAGCAGAGGGGGCGGCCGCCCCCCCCCTAGTCACATAAGGGAGGGGGGCGCAAAGTCTGCCCCATACATTGACTTAGTAGGGAGGGGGGGCGCTGTGATAAACCTTCGCCCCCCCCCCCCTGCCCCCCCCCCTGAAGGGAAACCCCGCGCACGCCTATGTGTGTGCGCGTGTGTTTGCTTGAATGGAGAATAATAACATTCGTAGGAAACGTTTCATAACCGAAATTATACCTGCATGTGGCGACAAGCGCTCTCTTCGTTCGACCCTGCGTATCAAAGCCTCACACTTTCGCATATGTTATCAACGTGCGAAGTAAGCGAGAACAACAACGATATGCGACGATACGTCTTTATCTGAATTTCGACCCGTCTGATATCGTTCATTATCTTTCTCACTTTGACATTTGCGGACAAGTGCGGTGGCGCGCATCGTTTGGAAGAGACGGTACGTCAGCTTATCTCTTGTGTGCGTGCGTGTGTATGTAGGTGTATTCACGAACTAGGCGGGTATTTCCTCGAGCATACAATACTTTTATCTCCAGCACAATCTGTCGGCGATACGTGGCAGCGTGATAAAACGTGCGACTTGTTAAAACATGCACATTGTAAAAAAATATATATAAAAAATAAAAGCTATCAGACGTTTACCCGTTTAACTCCCCTTTGAGGCGCCGCCTATGAAAAACTGTTTCATATGGAGTGCCTTTCAAGGCACTCCATATTTTGTTGCAACAAAAATAATGCCATAATATATTAATTTATGTGTGCCATTGGAATAATCCCAATTAAGTTGTAATTGAATATCTATTTATTACGAAGTTATTCATGCTCTGTTTCGGCATAAATAGAATATAATCTCAGTGCAGAAATACAGAGCAAATTCATTTTTGGTTATGTCCATCTTGAGCAATGAAAAATTATACTTTTCACATGGCTCGCAGGAAGCGGCATGTCGAACGACTCGTAGAACGTGGTAGTACCTTCAGCAAAGAGATCATATGCAACAGTATACTTCAAAATGAAGTTAAATTAAGACAAACCTATTATGTAGGAGGTTCAATTCATCCAAAGCTTGATATATCTTGCTCTTTCTTAGACCCTAGTTGATACAAATAAGAAAATCAGCTGGTGTACTCAATTGTGTACATAGCGCCTCGAAGGGTTGACTTCCCTCGCGTTAAATCATGCTTGTGGGGTTACAAAACGGTGCAGCGTGTAATACGGCACGTTGTGCATCGCAATGTTAGCGACTCCTGCGTGACATAATGCGCAGAATTACGCGAACAAAGTCGGTCAGTGTTGATAACACAACACAGCTGGAACATACTTTTTTTTTCTTTCAAATATGTTCTAGAAGCATTGTGTGCTTTTGCGCCAGTTTTGAGAACAGAATGGTGCCCGACATCTGCACCGAAATGAATCGCTGTTTTGGTCAGCATGTCCCGAGAACGGAATCGCAGTACGGAACAGTGTTAGCTGGAACTAAAATTATTACGCAGCAAATTTTCCAGTACCTACACAGTGGCGTAGCCAGGGGGTGGCACACCGGGCACGTGCCCCCCCCCCCCCCCCCCCCCGAAATTTTTTTCGCCATGGCATTCAAGCGAAAAATGTCCATTTCAAGGAGGTGCCCTCCCCAAAATCAAAGAGGTGCCCCCCCCCCCCCCCCCCCCCGAAAAAATTTCTGGCTACGCCCCTGTACCTACATCTCGAAGCTGGCGCACGGACGAAACTTTTTGCACCGAAAGGCCGTGCTTCGTGCGATGGCTGAAGTTCATTTTGCAATCTATTTTAGGGGCGAAGCTCCTAAGGGTGTGGGTCTGTCCCTCCTCTGTAGTAGTAGTACTAGTAGGTAGGTAGGTAGATAACCACGTATAGTGGAATGTACCCACTCCACGTTATAAAGATGACGATGACGCATATAGTGGAATGTACCCACTACACGCGATAACGATGAAGTATAAGCGCGTTCCAGTATAGTGGAATGTATCCACTACACGTGATAACGATGACGATGACGCTGATGACCATGAAGTATAAGCGCGTTCCACACCACACATTCTCTTTCTGCCATGGATGAAAACCATCGAGCTTCGCCCACTCATCATCATTCACTTCGTGGATATGGCGTGATTTTTTTTCATCATTATCGGTCTCAAGGCTGATGACAACATACAGTTTATTGTCATATCCGTATGTTTTTACACCGAAATATCGGTTTCTATTGAGAAATTAAGGAAAGAAATGTAAATTTAAGGGCTCGTTTTCTTTGTTAGACACAATATTAATGATTCCTAAGACAATGATGCCCAGGACAATGATGACAAGGAAAGTATAGAGGATGTTATTAGTAGCAGTTGTAACGTAAATGTGAAGAAAGAAAACTGGGCGAAAAGATAACTTGCCGCCGGCAGGGACCATACTTACGACCTCCGAATAACGCGTCCGAATAACGCGCACGATTTTTACTGATAACATTCCCTATACTTTCTTTGGCATCATTGTCTGTTAGCTCTTATAGAGAAATTAGAACTTTAACATTCGGTAACTTTTTTTTTTTTGTAGACATTCTTTATAAGGGCGAAGCCAGAACTTTTTAAAAGTGAAAGCTGTTATGAGATCAACACAAGAGTGCCGTATATAGTTGTCCGCCGCCGCCTCCGGTGTCCGTAACCGCTATCGCGCGAAATATGAAAAACATGAAATGAAAAAAAAAAATATTCGCGATCGGAGGGTACTTGAACCCGGGCCCGCTGCGTCGCAGCGGAGTATTGTACCAGAGAGCCACGCCGGTGATTGAATCTCCATCGCCAAAAGGCCTTACGCACGCGTTATGTGGGGCAAGGAATCGCTTTAACATATGCAATATAGCCTGGCAGAAGAGTAAGATAACAACCAGGCGTCACACAATGCATAAAGGTTCAACTAACCCTTGTGCATGTTCGTGCGTGTGTTTGTATGGATGCGTGCATATTACGTATGCAAAATTGGAAATTTAGTTTGAAGGTTGAAAGTTTGAGCCCCCCCCCCCCCCCCCCCCTTTCCATCCTGGCTAGGCCAGTGTTTACATAACTAAGCGTACGTAGTCGGTACGTTGTGCAAATTTTACAAATCAAGCGCTTATTCTTTCGCATCTTGCGCTTTCGTTATTAAATTGTATGTTCCTCATAAAGCGTTATTTGTGTATTAATACATCGTACATTCACTGAGTAACAAAGTTCTCATTAAGACCCTACTTTTCTGAGGTTCCATCTTTTCACGTCTCTTCGTATAGTCTATCTGTCACAATAACATCGATTGACTGTTTAATTAGCTCATTGATTGATTCATCGATCGATCGATCGATTGATTTCATGTCCTCTGATGCAACCAGTTCAGTCCAGTGATGGGAAAGAAAAGTAAAAAAAAAAAAGAGAGAGAGAGAGAGAGAGAAACGGACAGTGAAGCCGCTGGTAAATTAAATACTCTGCAGTTACGAAATGCAGTTTCATTTCAATAACCTAAAAAGTATAAGCAGATCATGGCCGCTTTTACAGGGTACGTATGTTTGATGGAACGTTTCGCATGCCGAATTCCCTCAGCAGTAATGGAGGAATTTTTTTTTTACTGGTGAATCATCGTTACGTTTTGTTCTGCCGCTGTGTTACAGAAAGGTCGCGTTTTTCGTGCTACAAAAAAAAAAAAAAGGAAAGAAAAGTAAAAAATAAACAAAATAGTGAGGCTTCTATAAAAGGTGTATGTTTTCCGTTTTTTACGCGCTTCCTGCTCCAACAATCACTGCGCTTCGAGCACGGCTGCAAAAAAAAAAAAAAAAAAAAAAAAAAAAAAAAAAAAAAAAAAAAAATCGCCAGGCCTGTGCGGAACACGCAGCACAGTCACAGCGAAAGCTATGAAAATTCACTTTGTTTGACATCTGGTTCTTATTTTACTGTTCTACCACGCTCTATTCCACATGTTAACGCGATTCCTCCCCCGACGTGAGACCTGCATAGAAAAAAGGAGAGAAATGGCACGAAACGTGATCGATCTTGCTCTTACCTGTGGAGTCGTTGTGTCCGTTGGCTGTCACAAAGGTTGTTCCGTTGTCATCACAATATCCGACTTGTTGCCAACTCGCCACCTTCCAACCCAAGTCCGGCACCCAATGTAACTATAACTCAGGACAGCCTACGCGAACTAGCAGCCTCCGAGTATGCTGAAATAAACCTTCGCTCAGCGCATGTGCCTTTGACAGTCGAGCCGTTTCTTGCCGGTCCCCTTTCAATCGACGGCCACCGGCGTACTTCGGAATAACGACACTCGAGCGATCTTTGTTTCTCGCAGGTCGAAGGTTCGATTGGCTGTCAGCGCCGCGCACGCGATGCGTCGTTATGCGCGATGAGCGCGTCGTCTGCTGCAAACGTTCGGAGAGACTCTCCACGCTCGCTACTTGCTTGCTTCGCTTGAGACGTGACGTTTTTTGCGTCGCCACGAAACCAGTCTTCGCGTGGCCGTGGTAGTGGCGTGCCCGCCTAAACAGGCAGGGACAGCGAACCCTGTTTATGGGCATGCAACTTCAAAAAACAAGGCACCGAAATAATGTCCAATTCTATTATTTGCGTTTTGGGTCGAACAGATTGTCCTGCCATCTCTCGGCAAGTTAAAAAGACAAATTTGTAAAATTGCTGAAACCTACTTACCTGCAACATCTGTTTATCTACTTGATCATAGATGGCAGCACAATCGGTAACTTCTCAAACAGTTGAGGCTTTGAGGAGGTGGTTTTTGTACTCGAAGTCGTATCAGGTCGTTTCGTTAATGGACTTTGGCATCGCCCACCGGCCCCGAGACGACGTATCGTCCTACGCGATTGAATGACAACTGCACGCGGCGGCACCGAAATGATTTCATCCGGTCTTACGCGCCTCGCTGCTCTCGCCATAGTTAGTGTATTTCAAAACTGGATACAGTTCCGGGTTTCGTGTTCGCGACGCGGTTAGCAAACGACGTGCCGAGGAGAAGGACGCGACCCACCATGTTCGTGGTGTTCCAAGGTTTCTTTTTTTTCTTTTTTTTTGTCTCGGGGCGTGACGTCACCCCTATAGGCGCGATCCTTTTTCATTCGCTTCGTGACGTCAGCGCGGGACTCAGGGGGGGGACGAGCTTTTGGAGAACAAAGCGTCATTCTTATTTTCTCAATGTGCGTCGTCTCGTTAACTAGCCTGTACAGAGACGTTGCGTAATCGCGTGTAGGTCTGCCCGTAAGGCTCAGCAACGGCGGCAGGTTAGTTGAAACTTTTCGAAACTCGAGGTTTTTAACAGCTGAACTGTTTAAGCTTGTAGTACTATTAAACTTGTAGTTTGAGCTTGTAGTTTAAGCTTGTAGTTTAAGCTTGTAGTACGGCGAACGTCGTAGAAAACTCGGCGGGTAAGCGCCACAGAAAGCGGGCATGGGTCAAACAGCTCCCTAGCGTAGCATAGCCATGCAGAGTACTTTAAAGCGAGGGGGTGAGAATGGGATGTGAGGGTGAGGAGGAAATTTAAGCTTGTAGTTTAAGCTTGTAGTACGGCGAACGTCGTAGAAAACTCGGCGGGTAAGCGCCACAAAAAGCGGGCATGGGTCAAACAGCTCCTAGCGTAGCATAGCCATGCAGAGTACTTTAAAGCGAGGGGGTGAGAATGGGATGTGAGGGTGAGGAGGAAATTTAAGCTTGTAGTTTAAGCTTGTAGTACGGCGAACGTCGTAGAAAACTCGGCGGGTAAGCGCCACAGAAAACGGGCATGGGTCAAACAGCTCCTAGCGTAGCACAGCCATGCAGAGTACTTTTAAAGCGAGGGGGTGAGAAAGGGATGTGAGGGTGAGGAGGAAATTTAAGCTTGTAGTTTAAGCTTGTAGTACGGCGAACGTCGTAGAAAACTCGGCAGGTAAGCGCCACAGAAAGCGGGCATGGGTCAAACAGCTCCTAGCGTAGCATAGCCATGCGGAGTACTTTAAATCGAGGGGGTGAGAATGGAAAGTGAGGGGTGAGGAGGAAATTTAAGCTTGTAGTTTAAGCTTGTAGTACGGCGAACGTCGTAGAAAACTCGGCGGGTAAACGCCACAGAAAACGGGCATGGGTCAAACAGCTCCTAGCGTAGGATAGCCATGCGGAGTACTTTTAAAGCGAGGGGGTGAGAAAGGGATGTGAGGGTGAGGGGAGGAAATTTAAGCTTATAGTTTAAGCTTGTAATACGGCGAACGTCGTAGAAAACTCGGCGGGTAAGCGCCACAGAAAGCGGGCATGGGTCAAACAGGCTCCTAGCGTAGCATAGCCATGCGGAGTACTTTAAATCGAGGGGGGTGAGAATGGAAAGTGAGGGTGAGGAGGAAATTTAAGCTTGTAGTTTAAGCTTGTAATACGGCGAACGTCGTACAGAAAACTCGGCGGGTAAGCGCCACAGAAAACGGGCATGGGTCAAACAGCTCCTAGCGTAGCACAGCCATGCAGAGTACTTTAAAGCGAGGGGGGTGAGAAAGGGATGTGGAGGGTGAGGAGGAAATTTGAGCTTGTAGTTTAAAGCTTGTAGTACGGCGAACGTCGTAGAAAACTCGGCAGGTAAGCGCCACAGAAAGCGGGCATGGGTCAAACAGCTCTAGCGTAGCATAGCCATGCGGAGTACTTTAAATCGAGGGGGTGAGAATGGAAAGTGAGGGTGAGGAGGCAATTTAAGCTTGTAGTTTAAGCTTGTAGTACGGCGAACGTCGTAGAAAACTCGGCGGGTAAGCGCCGCAGAAAACGGGCATGGGTCAAACAGCTCCTAGCGTAGCACAGCCATGCAGAGTACTTTAAAGCGAGGGGGGTGAGAAAGGGATGTGAGGGGTGGAAGGAAATTTAAGCTTGTAGTTTAAGCTTGTAGTACGGCGAACGTCGTAGAAAACTCGGCGGGTAAGCGCCACAGAAAGCGGGCATGGGTCAAACAGCTCCTAGCGTAGCATAGCCATGCGGAGTACTTTAAATCGAGGGGGGTGAGAATGGAAAGTGAGGGTGAGGAGGAAATTTAAGCTTGTAGTTTAAGCTTGTAGTACGGCGAACGTCGTAGAAAAACTCGGCGGGTAAACGCCACAGAAAACGGGCATGGGTCAAACAGCTCCTAGCGTAGCATAGCCATACAGAGTACTTTAAAGCGAGGGGGTGAGGGAGGAAATTTAAGCTTATAGTTTAAGCTTGTAATACGGCGAACGTCGTAGAAAACTCGGCGGGTAAGCGCCACAGAAAACGGGCATGGGTCAAACAGCTCCTAGCGTAGCACAGCCATGCAGAGTACTTTAAAGCGAGGGGGTGAGAAAGGGATGTGAGGGTGAGGAGGAAATTTAAGCTTGTAGTTTAAGCTTGTAGTACGGCGAACGTCGTAGAAAACTCGGCAGGTAAGCGCCACAGAAAGCGGGCATGGGTCAAACAGCTCCTAGCGTAGCATAGCCATGCGGAGTACTTTAAATCGAGGGGGTGAGAATGGAAAGTGAGGGTGAGGAGGAAATTTAAGCTTGTAGTTTAAGCTTGTAGTACGGCGAACGTCGTAGAAAACTCGGCGGGTAAACGCCACAGAAAACGGGCATGGGTCAAACAGCTCCTAGCGTAGCATAGCCATGCTGAGTACTTTAAAGCGAGGGGGGTGAGAAAGGGATGTGAGGGTGAGGAGGAACTTTCAGCTTGTAGTTTAAGCTTGTAGTACGGCGAACGTCGTAGAAAACTCGGCGGGTAAACGCCACAGAAAGCGGGCATGGGTCAAACAGCTCCTAGCGTAGCATAGCCATGCGGAGTACTTTAAATCGAGGGGGGTGAGAATGGAAAGTGAGGGTGAGGAGGAAATTTAAGCTTGTAGTTTAAGCTTGTAGTACGGCGAACGTCGTAGAAAACTCGGCGGGTAAACGCCACAGAAAACGGGCATGGGTCAAACAGCTCCTAGCGTAGCACAGCCATGCAGAGTACTTTAAAGCGAGGGGGGTGAGAAAGGGATGTGAGGGTGAGGAGGAACTTTCAGCTTGTAGTTTAAGGTTGTAGTACGGCGAACGTCGTAGAAAACTCGGCGGGTAAGCGCCACAGAAAGCGGGCATGGGTCAAACAGCTCCTAGCGTAGCATAGCCATGCGGAGTACTTTAAATCGAGGGGGTGAAAATGGAAAGTGAAGGTGAGGAGGAAATTTAAGCTTGTAGTTTAAGCTTGTAGTACGGCGAACGTCGTGGAAAACTCGGCGGGTAAACGCCACAGAAAACGGACATGGGTCAAACAGCTCCTAGCGTAGCATAGCCATGCGGAGTACTTTAAATCGAGGGGGGTGAGAATGGAAAGTGAGGGTGAGGAGGAAATTTAAGCTTGTAGTTTAAGCTTGTAATACGGCGAACGTCGTAGAAAACTCGGCGGGTAAGCGCCACAGAAAACGGGCATGGGTCAAACAGCTCCTAGCGTAGCATAGCCATGCGGAGTACTTTAAAGCGAGGGGGTGAGCATGGAAAGTGAGGGTGAGGAGGAAATTTAAGCTTGTAGTTTAAGCTTGTAGTACGGCGAACGTCGTAGAAAACTCGGCGGGTAAACGCCACAGAAAAACGGGCATGGGTCAAACAGCTCCTAGCGTAGCATAGCCATGCGGAGTACTTTAAAGCGAGGGGGTGAGAAAGGGATGTGAGGGTGAGGAGGAACTTTCAACTTGTAGTTTAAGCTTGTAGTACGGCGAACGTCGTAGAAAACTCGGCGGGTAAACGCCAGAGAAAGCGGGCATGGGTCAAACAGCTCCTAGCGTAGCATAGCCATGCAGAGTACTTTCAAGCGAGGGGGTGAGAAAGGGATGTGAGGGTGAGGAGGAAATTTAAGCTTGTAGTTTAAGCTTGTAATACGGCGAACGTCGTAGAAAACTCGGCGGGTAAACGCCACAGAAAACGGGCATGGGTCAAACAGCTCCTAGCGTAGCATAGCCATGCGGAGTACTTTAAATCGAGGGGGTGAGAAAGGGATGTGAGGGTGAGGAGGAAATTTAAGCTTGTAGTTTAAGCTTGTAATACGGCGAACGTCGTAGAAAACTCGGCGGGTAAACGCCACAGAAAACAGGCATGGGTCAAACAGCTCCTAGCGTAGCATAGCCATGCGGAGTACTTTAAAGCGAGGGGGTGAGAAAGGGATGTGAGGGTGAGGAGGAACTTTCAGCTTGTAGTTTAAGCTTGTAGTACGGCGAACGTCGTAGAAAACTCGGCGGGTAAACGCCACAGAAAGCGGGCATGGGTCAAACAGCTCCTAGCGTAGCATAGCCATGCGGAGTACTTTAAATCGAGGGGGTGAGAATGGAAAGTGAGGGTGAGGAGGAAATTTAAGCTTGTAGTACGGCGAACGTCGTAGAAAACTCGGCGGGTAAGCGCCACAGAAAACGGGCATGCTGGGTCAAACAGCTCCTAGCGTAGCACAGCCATGCAGAGTACTTTATAGCGAGGGGGTGAGAAAGGGATGTGAGGGTGAGGAGGAATGATAGGCATAGCATGGCATAGCCTTGTATGGTATTGGCCTATTCCATGTTTGTAAACAGTGGTAGGCGCCGTCGGCATACTGAGGCGCTTGTAGTGACGTCGCGGCACGTAGATCCCGCTCAGCCCGGATGGATGGATGGATGCTGTGAGCGTCCCCTTTATAACGGGGCGGTGACATGTCTGCCACCAGGCTCGAAAAAAAAAACTTTATTTTTATGTTGGCCTAATGCCTTATCTACATTGATTAAATCTCTGGTATTATAGCAAAGAAAAATATAAATTCACGGTCCATCTCTCTGCCTCTTAAGGCAGAATGATCTTATTTTTCCCCATTCTTGATTTTTGTCCTTTATCTCTACTTTTCTGCCACCAATACTCTAACCGTCTCTTACTTATTTCTATCGCGGACGTGTTCAGCTTTCCATTGTTGTCCCTAAAACCCAAGGCTTCATGTAGACTCGTGCCCACACGTATATCTGGGTGGATATCGCCGCATTCAATCAGTACATGTTCCATCGCTTTCCTTTAGTTCCCCCACAGCATGTACATTGTTCTTCTTCGTTACAGAATCTCGCTTTATAGCTACGCGTTCTAAGGCAACCCGACCTTGCTTCAAACAGTAAAGCGCTTCCCCTTGAATTATCATAAAACCTCTCCCTCCTTATTTCGTTTTTTCCCCTTTCGGTAGTCACTGAGAGAGCCGGCTTCTTTTCCATCGCTGTCATCCAATAAGTTCTCTCCGCCTCTCTGACTTTTCGTTTAATGCTCCTTGTTGCCATGTCGCCCACACTGCTAGCCGTATATTTACTGGTGAGCCTCCTAGTTCTTTTTCTCCACTTCGTGTCGACGCTTTTTCTATACAAATACCTGAAAACCTTTCCTGCCCATCTACTCTCCTTCATTTTCCTCAGCCTCTCTTCAAATCTAATTTTGCTCTGCGCTTCCCTCACTTCAAAACCTGTCCATCCCATATCACCCTTTACAGCCTTATTTGTCGTCTTCCCGTGAGCGCCCAACGCGAGGCGTCCCACAGTCCTTTGATTTACATCCAATCCTGATTGCACCTCTGACTTCATGCACACCACTGAGTTCCCAAATGTAAGCCCCTGGAACCATCACACCTTTCCACAGCCCTCGAAGCACCTCGTACCTATTGTATCCCCATAACGCTCTGTTTTTCATGATTGCAGCATTCCTCTTTCCCTTTGTTACCGATGCTTTCTCTTGTACCTCCATATATCTATCCCCCTCATTTACCCACACTCCGAGGTAGTTGTACTCGCTTACCCTCGGTATTTCTTGGCCCTGTATTAAGACCGCATGGTCTTCGTGATCATTGAATACCATCAATCCACATTTTGTTGAACTAAAACCTAGTCCCAGAGCCTCGCCTTCCTTTCTGCCAGTCCGCCTCGGTGGAACAGTGGCTAGGGTGCTCGGCTGCTAACCCGAAGGTCGCGGGTTCGATCCCCGGCCGTGGCGGTCGCATTTCGATGGAGGCGAAATGGTAGAGGCCCGTGTACTGTGCGATGTCAGTGCACGTTAAAGAACACCAGATGGTCAAAATTTCCGGAGCCCCCACTACGGCGTCTCTCATAATCATATGGTGGTTTTGGGACGTTAAACCCCAGATATTATTATTATATATCTGCCAGCCGCTGTATATCATCTTGACTGTCCGCAAATAAGACAATATCGTCAGCATAAAACAGACCTGGAAGCTTCCGCTCAACCATCGCGCCTGCCTGTTTGTGTGACAGATTAAATCCAATGTTGCCTACCTTCTAACGCTTTTTCCATCCTCACCATGTACAGCATGAATAACAGCGGGGACAAAGGACATCCCTGTCTCAGCCCCTTGCTAATGTCAACGCTGTCCTTGCTGCTTATTCCTTCCCATTCCACACAAACTGTTCCTTCCCATTCCACACAAGCTCGCCACCGCGCGCCCTCTATGATGAAGCGACAACTGGCACAGCAGCTGTAAAGCTGCCTCAGAGCACAGTGCATTGGGGAGCCTCCCGCGCGAGGGAGCCTTTTCAAGGTCATGGAAAAGAGAGAGGCAATACTGCTTGTGCACAAATTCTCCCCCCTAATATACGATTCTAGCAGGACTAAGTTATCTGTCGTACACCGGCTTACGAGAAAGCCGGCTTGGTGCAGATCTAGGATTTCGTTAAATTCCAGAAAATACATTAGATGGCGATTGATGCTTTTCTTCTCGAACAACTTGCATAATTAGCTATTTAGGGCAATATGCCTGTAATTTGTTACATCGGATGCATCTTTGCCTTGCTTGATGATTGGGATTATTATGGCTTCCTTCCACGAATGCAGCATCTCTCCTGCGGACAAGATTTTGTTATATAAACCAAGGAAGCATTCCAGTGTTTCTCTGGGTGATCGCCCGATCATCTCGTACGCGATTTGATTTGCCCCTGGTGCTGAGTTTCCAGAGTTCTGAAGAGCAACATTAAGTTCGTGCATAGTGATTGGGCGGTTGTATATACTCTCCCTCAGTGGGTTTCTGTGGGCGGAAATGACGAGACTCCACCGTTGCCTTATGACTCTAAAATGCCCTTGAGTAGTGCTCCGAGCTCGAGATGTGCTGGAAGTGCACTCCTAGCCGGTCAGCTTGGCTTTCAAGTGTGGTTCCTAGATTGCTTACTAATGGGAGAGGGCTAGCGGGTCCCGCCTTAAGTTTCTTAGCCATGTTATAGACTTTTCTCGTGTCTGCGTAGGAATTAATTGGGGAGAGGTAGTTCATCCAACTCTCCCTCTTTACTATTCGTCGGATGCGCCTTCCATTAGCTTTACAACGCTTGCATTCCATTAAGTTTTCAGCAGTAGGATAGCGAGACAGCTTGTCCCACGCTTTTGTTTTGATCCCTTTTTTCGCCTCTTCACATTCCTCATTGCCCCATGGCTTAGCATTGGCCCTCCTGCCGGGTCCTTTTGGAATTGATTCATATGCGGCAAATATGACGTATTTTGGGATGAACGCTGCCATTTCCTCAACACCAAGGTGTTCTATAGTGCTATATGGTAGCGATGGTAGCTCGTGGAAGAGTTCCCAGTTCGCTTTAGACAGCTTCCATCGTTTAGGTAATGTAGGGCCCTCCTGCTTACCAGATGCTCGCAAAGCTACTGGAAAGTGATCACTGTCATAGGGAGTGTTGATCACCTGCCACTCTAGATACGGCATGAGTGAAGGAGAGGAGATCGAGAGGTCGATTGATGAATATGCCTTATGTACCGCGCTATATTATGAAGGTTGTCCCTTGTTAAGCAAACACGCACCTGACGATAACAAGTACTGCTCTATTATGCGTCCCCCTCGCATCACCGTGCGGATAGCCCCAAAGTGGATTGTGAGCATTTAGATGTCCGACCAATATGAAAGGTTCCTGCAGCTGGTCTACTAGGTCTTCAGGCTCTGTTTCTGTAAGTCTATAGGCAGGTGAGATGCATATGCAACATATAGTTTTTAATGAGTTAAGCAGTATATGGCTCGAATAGCGACGGCCTCAAGAGGAGTATTGAGAGCCAAATGTTGGCTCGCTATCGAGCTCTGCGTTATTACAGCAACTACACCGGCTGCGCAAAGACCACTATCGCGATCCTTTCGATATATACCATATTGGCTTAAGAAGTTATTGTTCGACGATTTCTGATGGGCTTCCTGGATGCAAAAGACATTGGGTTTATATTCGGACAATTCCCCTTGATGTCGTCAAGGTTACGTAAAAGTCCCCGAGCATTCCAGTGGAGTACCTGAACTACCATTATATCATTAAATAATGCTTTTGCATCCCAGAAGACCCGACCCGAAGTCAAATAATCGTTTCCGTGTTCTGCTCACCTCTTCAGCTTCGCCTCTCGGCAAGCGCTCAAGAGAGCTCTGGCGGTGTTTCTGCAGCAGTCCCGAAGGGCCTTGTGGGGTATCCATTGTCTCGTCAGAAATGCTGGATAAAACGCGCGCTGCGCGTCTGGGCATTAGGTTTAGACCTCTTCTCGCAAGGAGAGGCCTTTTGGACCACTGACCCACTGGGCTACTGGTCCTTCTTAGGCGGCGGCGTGGAACTAGCCGCACCTGCCTTGGGGGCAGGTGGCCTCATCGTCGCCCCACTGTCTGGGGTCCGGATGGCCACCGGAAGCTGCTGCCGCACTGCCCCCCTTGAGTGCCGCATCAGCCTAAGTCCTGTGACTTACGATTGAAGAACGTCTCCGCGCTTCTGCGAAAGAAATCTTTTCCCCTGACTTTGAGTGCTATCATCTTTCTCGCGTTTCCATGCAGGGCAGGCCCGGGAGTAGGGAAGGGTGCCCACCGTCACAGTTGATATAGTGAGGCGAGTCACTACAGTCGTCTGCAGGGTGATCATGAGAGCTGCATTTAGCACACGGGAGCCGCCCACGGCAGCTTTGAGATTCGCGGCCATGCCTCTGGCACTTAAGGCAGCGCCGGGGACTGGGTATGTAATTTCTGACGTGCATTTGGATATAGCCGGTTTCTATGTGCTCTGGTAACGTATTGGTAGGTACTTCTTTATCATCACGTCGGATTTTGATTCTTTGAACATTAATTACATTGTGCTCACTCCAGCCCTCGACCAGTTCTGTTTCACTGAGTTCAATCAGGTCATCGTCGGACGCTACGCCGCGGACAGTGTTCAATGATTTGTGCTTTATAATTGTGACAGGGGCGTCACCGAATGTCTGAATGGTAGTCAGTTTGTCATGCTGGGTTTTACAACACACTTCAAGAAGAAGATCTTCGCTTGCCATTTTTGCTACTTTCAAACCATGTCCGAGCTTATCTGTGAGAAATTTTGACATAAGAAAGTGGGAGAGATTTCTGGCTGTTCACTATGCACGACAAGAAATCGAGGAAAGGCATCGTGTATTTGAGCTGGGAATTTCAAGCTTATACTTCTCTGCGCACTCTTTTGGTAGCGCGATCATGTAAAGAGGGAAAAGCGTTTGCCATCAAATAGCCTTCCTATTCGGCAGTGGTGCTAGCCACCCACCACCGAGCCCAACAAGGGGACGTTGCAAGTTGCAAAGACCTGCGGATGTCAGCTATACTCTGACAGTATAACCTAATATACAGGGTGTTTCAAGAAATGTGTCCACTATTTTTTAAAAAAAATCAGGAAAATGCCGTATTTGCTCGCTGTCTTCACAGTTGCTTTTTATATAGCGGCAGGCATCTTAAGACGGTTGAAGACATGATTTGGGACAGTAAGTAAGAAAGTTAAATTAATTAACTTTTTTATTTAGCGGAGTTAGGTGATTAAGTCTAATGGGAGAATTGAAGTCCTTCATGCGAAGAACCCATTTCAGCTTTGAGATTTCGAAAAAAACGGCCTCTATTAATTATTGCGGCGTAATGAAGTTCATGCAGCGGTCAAACCGGAAACCGAAACGCGGAAGAGCGCAACTGCCACATTCGTCTGAGGCGTCCACAATGAGTGAACGTCATTATATCAATCATCAATTGACTTCTTGGTGTGAGTGTGTGGGCTGCGCTTGCAGTAGTAGCGCGCATGACGCACATACGTTAACGAACGGGGAAGCACTGCACCTCTGTAACCGTTGTCTTGAACAGTGACGTCATTCTAGTCGTCTGCTTGTTGCGCTCATCGGTGCTTGGGTTTCGGTTTGGCCGCTGAATTTGCCTGAACTTCATTGCGCCACAATAATTAATCGAGGCCGCTTTTTTCGAAATCTCAAAGTTGAAATGGATTCTTCGCATGAAGGACTTCATTTCTCCCATTGGACTTAACCACCTAACTCCGCTAATTAAAAAAGTTAATTAATTTGACTTTCTTAATTACTGTCCCCATATCATGTCTGCAACCGTCTTAAGATGCCTGCCGCTACAAAAAAAGCAATTGTGAAGACAGCGAGCAAATATCGCATTTTGCTAATTTTTAAAAAAATAGTGGACACTTTTCTTGAAACACCCTGTATATATACCCAAGACTGGGCGTAGTACACAAGGTCAACCATTGCCTCCAGGAAATATGGAAGTAAACGGAAGGAAGATGACAGGAAATATTTAAATTGATGAAGGCAAAGATGTAGGGAGAGAGAGAGAGAGACATGCAAAGGCGACTGCCGATTTTCCCTGGGTGAGTTAGCCCAGGGATGCCGTCTACGTGAAGCCGGGGCCAAAGGGGTGTGTTGCCTCTGCCGGGGGACCTTAAAGGTCCAATCACCCGGCGTCTAAGCTCAACCCCCAGGATCCCCTTTTCCAAGTACACGGTAAGCCACACACGGCGAGGCGTGGGAGGGGGCCGAAACTCCCCCCCCCCGTTGGCTCGGGTCCGTGGTGACGCCACTCACCAAACGCCTGCTCACGCAGACGCCAGGGT
>JALIZH010025803.1:0-33026 GCA_030522465.1 Rhipicephalus appendiculatus | reverse complement strand
CCTCTGGACTTTGGCTATTGGTTCTCAGAGCGTCCCGTTGGCAGTGACAACGACGCAGGACTTGCTGCGTTCTCAGGCGGCGCTGTCGGCGCTGAGGTTGTTCCGAGGCGGCCTGCTGCACGAGGTTATGGAGGTAAACGTGGCTCGACAACAGTCCTTTGGAACACGCGCTGTACGCCACGCACGCTCTCGATATTATATATGACACAAGCGGCGGCGCTTAGATGTTCTAGTGCATCTGCAGGGACCTTCCTGCTCTTGATGAAATAACTACCAAGCATGCATAAAAAACGAACAATCCATTTCGGTGCCCTTCACCGAACCCATTTCTCTGTCCTATTCGCATCACTATTACAACACTGAACATGGTCTAAACATCAGTGGGTTAAATGCACGCGTGTGAAACGAAGTGGTGACGCTGAATAAGTTTGCTTCGGCTCCCATCACTTTTATCTGACAATAAACACATGCATATAGTGCAACATGCTGGACCATCGTCCGCGCGTCTATGTCCTCTATAGTGCAGGTGAATTGTTCTCTCGTGTGCAAGGGGAGCGAGTCAGCAGTTTTCAACATTTTGTCCACATTCGTTTACTCCACTGGCTCCTCACCCATTTTCCGTTGTAAGTGAACGGAATTACATGAGAAGAAAGCAGGCAACTGAAGTACTCGAGACTAGAGGTGTGCACGGGCTCCGGGTAGCCCGAAAGCCCGAGCCCGGCCCGGCCCGGGGGCCGGGATCGGGCCATGCCGACGTCTTTCCATCTCGGGCCCGGGCCGGGCTCGGGCTACCCATCTCGGGCATCGGGTGGGCCGGGCCAGGTGCAAAGCCCGCATCAAACCAAAAATATAGACGTTGTGCCGAAATTGTTTTCTAGCACTTGGCGATGAGCACACAAGATCACCTTTGTGATTATTGATCCATGCAATCACCCTCCTGTTCTGCACCAGACATACTAAACTTCTGAAAGAACAAAAAAGTCTAATTATTCCAAGCTTGCTATGCTTGCGAAAACATATTCGCGATTCCGACTACCAGTGCAAGCAGCGAACAGAATTTCAGTTCAACGGGATATGTGATGCAGGAGAACCGCACTTCACTGAAGTCCTAATCTCTGCACAGCTTGTTATTTTTACACAACTTGTAATGTGTGTATAGACACTAACATGTGTATTTTGCATATGTTTAACTTTGATATGTTGAATACAATCCCACATGATCAAAAAGTGATATCCTGACTCCGCAGCAAACTTGCATAGTGTCAGGCCGGACCGGGCCCGGGTTTGTGTTTTTGTACGTCGGGCCGGGCCGGACAGGCTCGAAGCCCTTTAGGGTCGGGCTCGGGCGGGCCTTCGACGCCGTCAGTGGGCCCGGGCCAGGCTCGGGCTTGAAAATTAGGCCCGTGCACAGCTCTACTCGAGACCATAGGCGTGCGCAGGATTCCCCTTCAGGGGGGGCGAAGGTTCGTCGCAGCGCCCCCCCCCCCCTCCCTGTTATGTCAATGTATGGGACTGTATTTGCGCCCCCCCCCCTCCCGAGTCCCAGCGCCCCACTCCCCTATTATGTCAATGTATTGGGCTGACTTTGCGCCCCCCCTCATGGGTGACTAGAGGGGGCGGCTGCCCCCTCGTGCGCACGCCTATGCTCGAGACCATAAGCGTGCGCAGGGTTCCCCTTCAGGGGGGGTGAAGGTTCGTCGCAGCGCCCCCCTCCCGACTTTGCGCCCCCCCCTACAATGTATAGGGCTGGCTTTGTGCCCCCCCTTCTCGCCCCCCGCCCCCCCCCCCTCCCGTGCGCACGCCTATGCTCGAGACCGTTCCATTCGGTGAAGATGGGTGACCAGCGGAGCTGACCTGTGCAAAATCTCCTTTTGCAGCTGTCTGAGGGGTGTGTAAGCGCAGAGTTTTAGCGTAACCTGCGGCTTTACCTAGACCGGGGTTTCCAGGGGGCAACTGCATGGGGTCTACTATCTACCGCTCGTGAGCATCGTGCGCGGCCGCTTAAACAGCGCATGGCGAAACGCATGTTTAGCTCCAAATTTTCGCAAAGCAAGAATTTTCCTGCTGTGTGCAAATTCTCCATGTCGGCTTCACATGCGGTCCTGTAGAGGGATTTTATTCCGCCAACACCGTGTAACAACGGGTAGCAGCCGCGACGGGCGCTCACAGCAGCGACCAATGGCGAGACGGCAAACGCTGTTGTTTTTGGTCTCCGCACGCAGCGATCCGCTGTAAACTAGCGTACGTGTAAAAGAAATGTTCTTGTGTAGCGATTGCTGCAGTCCTAAATCATGCGCTAAATGCAGCTCCGGTATACTGTGAAACCTGACGAAGTGCGTAGCACGGGCAGCCAGCGATTCCAGTTCGTAGAGTCCTCACTGCTCCTTTTACCAAACCGTCGATGACGCCAATGTTTGAGGGAAGCATGCAGAGTTTCCCCGGCACGAGTAGAATCTTGTCGGAGAGATTCGCAAGCTCGGTGTGCGACAAGCGCTCTAATTCTTAGCTGCGCCTTATCGACTTCCTGCTTTTTACGGCAGTTGAGAAACGAGTCGTCTGCAGCGAGTTCCGTCAGGTTGTTTCCCCGTTCACATGTGGCGCCGTAGAAAAGCCAGTGGGAGGAGCAATTGCTTATTCAGCTTTATACTCCGCGAGGCGACGGCGCCCTCTCCTGCGCGGCGCCGGAGTCAGCCGCAGCTTTCCGAAGTGTGCTAGCGATCTTAAGCTATTTATTGTGATTTCTTCTTGTTTATTTCTGTTAATTATATTATTTTAGACCTTGTTCGTTGATTTTAGCCCGGTTTTGAGAATTGCTAGCCTTGTTGTAGGCCTGTATTGAACACTTCGTTTTGAGCGTGATCACGCACATGAGATCTATGGATGGACGGCAAGTGCTACGGACTAGAAGTTGCAGAGGGTTCATGAGCACATCATTAGACAGGAACACGAATGTGTTTCTTACGAAGTCCGCCGACTATTCCTATGCGTTTTCCCTCTCCCCTTCGAGCGGGGACTTCCCCTTCTGCAGCGGTGTATTCCCCTTTCCTACGCCGCGGCATAGCGGAGCGCGCACCGAATGTTGCTAAGGCAACGTCATGGTTGGGTAGGCGCTTTTGCCAACCTATAGCTGAAAGCCACCGCTGCATTTGGTTGCTGCGGCAGTTGTTGGCGCCGATGTCAGTTTTAGTGGGAGAGAGCCTGTTCTCTCCGGACATTGTTTCGGCGAACGTAGCCAGGAGAAGCTTTCGCGTTATTATGACGGTCTCAAGTGCAGGAGAAGCTCAGTGAGAGAATTTGTAGCTTAATTGCTAGACCCCCCGTTAACTTACTCTACTAAATGTCAATAAAGCTGAACATTCACTGGTGTGGGAACAATGTATCCGCAAAGGCAGCACAGTCGTATATCAATGTCTTGTCTCTTGCGGCATTTTATGTAACTTGGCAGCTGCTGTCATCGTCTGCCTCTTTCATGCAATACATAGCAGCAGTTTAAGAATAAAAACGGGACCGAGTTCATAAACTGCTTTTCGTCCAGATGCTGTTTGCCATTTCCTGACTGTCTTCAATGACGTACCTAATATGTCCTGAATCACGTCTAAGTTGATGAACAGTCCGTCTTGAACACGTTCTTCAGAATACAAGCACATGGAGCCATAGGTCGGCACTTTAAGGGAGTACTCACTCAAACTCACTCACCACAATTTTTTTCAGCCTTCGCACTCACTTACGTTCACACTCACGTCCACTCACACTCATGAGTACTCACTCACGTTCACACTCACCTCCACTCACACTCATGAGTACTCACTCACGTTCACACTCACGTCCACTCACACTCATGAGTACTCACTCATACTCAACTCACCACGTTCAAATGAGTGTGAGTGAGTGTGAGTTGAGTGCACTCATGAGTGAGTGTGCCGAGCTCCATAGGTCGGCACTTTGAGGGAGTACTCACTCAAACTCACTCACCACAATTTTTTTTCAGCCTTCGCACTCACTCACGTTCACACTCATATCCACTCACACTCATGAGTACTCACTCACGTTCACACTCACGACCACTCACACTCATGAGTTCTCACTCACGTTCACACTCACGTCCACTCACACGCATGAGTACTCACTCATACTCAACTCACCACGTTCAAATGAGTGCGAGTGAGTGTGAGTTGAGTGCACTCATGAGTGAGTGTGCCGAGCTATGCATGGAGCTAGTCTCTTGAAGGCGTTATAACCAGGTTGCTCTTGCTACTACGCGCCGGCCATAAAAACCTAATCGCAGGAAATCGAAGACATCGAAGTGGGGCTGTTTCTAGACCCCACGTCTCCAGGAGAGGCCAGGCAGCTGGAGAAACTGTACAGAGACCTTCCGATGCCCGGCCGCTCCGGCTACTACGTGAACCGGCTGCTACCCGTCGCTACGGCTCTGCACGGCTTGCCGCTGTTGGAGCGGCACGCGCGCTGCCTCGAAGACGACGTGCTAAGCACAGCTGTCGCCGCGTACCCTCAGCGTCGCCTGTGCGTGTCGCCCCTTCTGGTGTCGAAGCCACTGTTCTACTCTGGCGCCGAGGCATTCGTCAACTATCCCACGATGGGATTTCTGTTGGCCGAGCCGTATGCGGACGTCCTCTTCCGGGCGCTGCGGAAGGCGCCCTCTGGCACTGACACGTCGCGGCGCTTTTCGGCCACCATGGACTGCCTCCGGCGCCAGCTGGAGTCTCTGAGCAACACGACCGTGTCGGGTGACGCGAGGCCGGCGGCGCTGTTTCGACACGCAGGGGCGCTGCAGCTGGCTCACGACGCGGTCCACAACTCGGGCGGCTTCTCTGGCGGCGACCCGGAGCGGCGCGCTTTCTTCGAGCGCCACTGCTGGCTGTGGTGCTCCCGGCTGCTGCGCACCGCACGCTCGTCGTCCGCAGCGCAGCTAGATGCCAAGGGCGTGTGCAATGTCGTCGTCCGCAACGTTCTCGCCTTCTACCGCGCCTTCCGATGTTACCCAGAGGACTACATGGGCAGCGTCGAGGTCTGCGCCGTCTTTGGAGTCCCGCCGTTCAAGGAGTGACTCCACCGGCAGGACACCTCTGACGCTCACTGATCACCAGCGTGCGCACTAATATGAAGCGGCATATACGCATACCTAACCACTATCGTTTTGCGTACGAAACAAGAACGCCTTTTCAGAGGCTGAGAGAGAAGAGAATAAATGCTCTTTGATCACCAATCAAGATCTGTTTCTGATATTGAAACTGATAGTAGCAAGGATAAAAAATCGAGTGCTGGGCTTTACTTACTGCCTAACTAAGATCAGGCCCAGTAGCGTAGCCAGAAATTTTTTTCAGGGGGGGGGGGGGGGGGGTTCGACCATACTTTATGTTGTTCGTGCGTGCATTTGTATGTGTGCGTGCATATATACGCAAGCAAAACTGAAAAATTTCTGGGGGGGGGCTTGAACCCCCCCCCAACCCCCCTTGGCTACGCCACTGATCAGGCCAAATGTAGTTCATGTTGAGGAGACGAATTCGCGCGAGGCTTGCGAGACGGTCAGGCAACTCGCGCTTTCAATGATAGGCCACAACATACACATACCATCCTCGCGAGGTTTCCTGTAGCCACGTAGGTTAAATTTTATCGCCTGGCCTTTCCAGTTGAAACTCGCTTCGTTTTACTTGCAACAGCCTCAGCGCCGACAGCGCCGCCTGCGAACGCAGCAAGTCCTGCGTCGTGGTCACTGCCAACGGGACGCTCTGAGAACCAATAGCCAACGTCCAGAGGAAGGACTTCAAGGCGACAAAACGAGACGGTCAGTAAAGGCCGAGACGCTCCTTCACACGCAGTGCTACACGCAAAGGCGCTACGTCCGGGATCTTTGACTCTCTAATACGGCGCACAAAAGCAATGCAGGATGATCAATAAGCACGGGTTTATTAAACCAGGACGCGGTATAAAGTGGCAGTCTCGGCTTGCGGGAAAAAGGGACATTCACCGCACGGCCGGTCGAGTACGGCCACCTGCTGCGCTATCGCGCAACCAAAGGCCGAAACCAGAAGTTACGGTGCGAAGGTCGATTCATGTGTGAAACTTGGAGGCATTTTCAATGTGTCAGAAAGCAAGCTCATTTCCGAGCGCCCCTTTTATTCACCCGAGGGAAAACGAGATTAGGTCAGCGTTTAATCAATTTGTCGTGAGCTTTCGGTAAAATGTGCTCCGTCGTAAATAAACTGGAACCGGCCCGCGCTCTCTTCGTTCTCTTTACAGGGAAGCTGTTTACGCTATTGGTTAGCAGTGCTCCGGCGTGCAAAACTCTCAGGTAGGTATGATGAGCATAGGCGTGCGTACGGGGGGGGGGAGGGGGGGGGGGAATAGAAGGGGGGCGCAAGGCCAGCTCTATACATTGTCACAATAGGGAGTGGGGGGGCGCAAAGTCAGCCCCATACAATGACATAATAAGGAGGGGGGGAAGGCGCTGCGACGACCCTTCGCTCCCCCTGAAAGGGAACCCTGCGCGCGCCTATTGGGCAAGCCCCACTACTTCATGATTTTCATATTACCACTTGTCACTTATGTTTTTAATAATATCAAGCTAACGAAACAGCCGCGAGCGGACCATGAGCATGGATTTTATGTCATAACATGCACGTCATGATTTTGATACTACCACCCGTCATTTATGTTAGTCATGCAGAAATGTATCGTCATCCCGATTTCGGTATATGTCAAGCTAACGAATGGCCGCAAGCGCACCAAAGCTATGACATGTTAACCATGCTATTCATGACAAGTAGTTCATAATTTTCATGATATGATTTATCACTTACGTCCGTCATACAGTCATATTATGCTAAACCAATTTTGGTATACATCCCATTAACCATACGGTCCGGAAAGCACAAAGTCGTGGGCGGCTAGATAGATTGATAGATAGATAGATAGATAGATAGATAGATAGATAGATAGATAGATAGATAGATAGATAGATAGATAGATAGATAGATAGATAGATAGATAGATAGATAGATAGATAGATAGATAGAAACGCTCAAAGTGCCTGCAGCACGCAAAGAAATGCTTCGCATTAAAAAAATGAGAAACAAGGAAGGCCGTCGTGCTCCGCTCTTCCTCCAGGCTCGACACCACTCAAAGCCGCCTTAATTTTTTATGTTTTATTTTATACATTTAGGTATTCTGGCATGTGCGCAATTTCACGATGACTCGCGCTCAATACGCGGCAACTCGCGCTTTCAATGATAGCCCACAGCGTACACATATCATCCTCGCGAGGTTTCCCGTAGCCACGTAGGTTAGTTGAAATTTATCGCCTGACCTTTCCAGTTGAAACTCACCTCGTTTTACTTGCATATAGCATTCGTCAGTGCTTTAGTAGCATGAATCCCATAACAGTGTACGTGGGAAATCGCGCACGCTCGCGAGCAATCTCAAATTGGCCAGCTTTGCGCCACTTGCTTTTGTGCATTTGTTGATAGGTGGCAGCACACTGCAAGCGATTTGCTTGTTGACCGGCTTGAGAGCAAAATGTTCTCCGCGCCCATTTAACCAATTTAACGTGGTGACGCTGAGGCAGGTGTTCCCTGCTGACGCGGAGTGGTTGAAGTCATTCGGCAGAGGAAATTCTTCAGATTACTTTCATCAGGGATGTTGAAAGAAACCATCTTGACAACGAGGATTTTTCACTGGATGCAGAAGGCTGTGAAAGCACCGAGATGGAATACCAACATGCCCATGCTCACGTTCTTTCACCGAGAGTGACAGCGACGATGACCGATCAGCTGCTAACTCACGAGGAGCGAGTTGAACTTCACGTCCCCTCAAGCGTTAATGTTTTTTCACGCTCGTAAGTCACTTTGATTGTATTTAATGTATAATATCCTTCAGCGAGATCAAAATAAACGAGATCAATCAATTATTGTAGATGGAGCTCCGCATTCCGCGAACACGCTCGAGCTCGAACAGCGAAGCGAAATGGTTAGAGCGATGAAACGCGGTCACGGCCACAATGCACGCCTCTCGATCGGCAAACTTTTCCTGTACTTCACCGGTACCTTCCAAACGGCATTGCACGTTGTTCGACGAATTTGCGTAACGTCGAAGATTTCGACGTTTTAAAAAGCATACGGGTGCATTCTTTTCGATATTCATGTTTCGATCGTGCTGATCGAACCTGCAACATCCGAGTGCAGTGAATTGCGCACGGCTAAAGTCTGAGCATGGCTGTGACACAAGCGCTACAGAATGGGATGTCAAGTACTTGTGTTCCGTTGAAGAAGCCACTCCTTGTTCCTGACAGCGCGAGTATTGACGACGGCGTACTATGTTTGTAAACCATCACTACGTTAAACATTCGGTCCCGTGCAGCAGCGATGACGCTACTCGCTAGCGGCCCACTACTGCGGCAAATCCGTCAAGCAAGCTCGGTACATACTAGCTCGGAGTGCCGTTCAATTCATACGCCAATTCTAGTTCATGCAGTTTTCTGTAGCACGAACATGATTTCGCAAAGCATCGTTGATGCACGGTAACTGGAGCTGAAATATAACCTTTCACTTCGTGGCAATTAGTCGGTGGCGAGCTTCCATGGTTTCGGAAAGTATTTTGGTCCCATACATATTTCAGTGCAGCTCATGGCTTTATCCGGTGAAAGTGGCACGGGCCGTACGTTCGCACGTTCTATCCGTTCCCATGCTAACAAACGGGTTGACCCTCCTCCGGGCGCCATCTTGAATCGTACAGCGCGCCACCTATAGTTCGTGGGCATTGCGATTATTACGGTGTTGCACAGCGGATATCCAACACTACAACCACGAGTTATGGTAGGCAACCGTTGATGTAATACATTCATTTACGATCTGTAAAGCCTGGCTGAGGGCCACTGCAGCAACTTTGTCAGCGTTCTTCTGCTGCATTAAAATCGCCAGCTATAAGAAAAGGTGCGTCGTTCGCTCGCTTGCTGAAATCACAGCCGATCACAGCCGATCGAGAGGCGTGCATTGTGGCCGTGACCACGTTTCATCGCTCTAACCATTTCGCTTCGCTGTTCGAGCTCGAGCGTGTTCGCGGCATGCGGCGCTCCATTCACAATAATTGCGCTACATGCAATGCACAAGAAAAACTATGCGTTTATTTTGATCTCGCTGAAGGATATCCAGTGTCTGTCATCGCTGTTCTCGGGATGATACGATAGCATGTGGGTGATGTATGGCGCATACCCGTATGTGGTGGGGTTTGGTAAGCGGGTATGTACCACACGTGACTGGAGCAAAGGGTTTTATGACTTACGCGACATGCATGCCACATTATTCATGTCTTGACCTATACATCTTATTTGTCAAGTACCCTTGTCATTATACGCCATTCTTAGTGTACACCAAGTTGAGGAGAGGACTACAAAAGAGGACCGACAAAGGCGGTTGGATAGATACAAGTGAGTGAGTAGGAACTTTATTGTGGTCCTGAGGAGAAAGAAAGCGGTGCCGAAGGCACCGCCAGTCAATCCGGCGGCTCCACCCAGGTCGGGGCCGGTAGACAGAGACCGGCGACGGCCCGGGCCCTCTAGGACAGCCCTGAGCTGAGCGATGAGCTCTGTGCTTCTAAGCGCCGAGGCCCAGGAGGACTGGTCAGAAAAGTCTGTGCCCGCGTTGGCACAGACTTTTCTGCAGGCTGCATTGAAGCGAGGGGGTGGACCGCAGGCGCGGAAAGTGAGTTCTCGCGCCAGTTAGTGTGCCCGCTCGTTCGGGTTGCAGTCAGGAGATCCGGAAATGTTTCCCATGTGAGCCGGGAACCATGTGATGTGTGAGGAGGGGAAATTTTCTTCTCCCCTATCTTGGTAGAAGAGCTTATTGACAACCGTAGCCGCCTTCGAAGAGACGAGAACGATAAAATTGGAATGCATCGTGTTTATAATATATTGACGCGATAGCGTTAAAGAGCTCGTTTCGCAGAAATTCCGGCGTCGGCGTCGTTGGTTGTGAGCGAAAAATCATCATCTTGTCCGTGACCGAAAAATCAAGCAAGATGCAAATAAAATAAATAACAGAAGTTTCCGGGTTCGAGTGAGGATCGAACCCGGGCCGTCTGCGTGGCAAGCAGGTGTCCTACCACACAGTCATGCCTCTGCTTGGAAATACAGTGAAAATAACTTCCTCTGGTTGGAAATGCAGTGAAAATAACACTTATGCGCCGCAATCGCAAGCGTCTTTTATATAGGCGTCGCAATATAACATGTAATATCCCAGCAATATTGCGTGGTACAAGCGTATATTGCCATCGGGCGTCAGAAGATGCGACTATCATAACGATTTCGTAGTTTGAAGCCGGCCACCCATTACAAACGGCACACACCTTACTGCGCGTATTCCCATAACACCACGTAGTGGGTGCATAGCAAGTATGCACTAAGAGGTTGAAGTAGGCACTCAGGACAGGATATCGCTATCGCGTTCAGCTCTTAAAGGCGAAGATTAAGGGTCCCCCCAATTTTTTGTGCAGGTATCCAAAACAAGTTTACTGTAACCGCTTTCCTGATTTCTCGTATTTTTTGGGTGCTATTTGCTATGAAATATTCGTACTACCGTAAAATCCCAAGCAAGCGCCCCCCTCCCCTTCCTTCCGCTACTGCGAAAGATAACCGGAGAGGATTTGGATGAAGGGAGGGGGGGGGGCTTGCTCGGTCGCGCACCAAAATTCAAGATGGCGGCGGAGGAACCTCTAAGAAGAATGCACAGCTGCGCTTTTAATAAGATGCTTTGAATACGTATGCATTTGCTGTTTTTACTGAACTGGAGGGAATCCTCGAGTGAAATTTCACGTGGTATATAGGGTAAAAGACGATCTTCAAATGTTACGACAACTTGTGACAACTCAGAATGCAACTCCGAGGCACCACACTGTAAAAGTACTATTAAATCGTGCGCATTTCTCAAGACTCTGAGAACTTGGGTTCTTAGCAACCGCTCCTGCAGGATTCTGTAGCTGAGAACAGGTTGACAAAAATCGCTGGAAAGGAAAGGGAGCGCTTGCTCGGTCATTGACGCATATTTCAAGTATCCCGAAAAGGGTAAGGGGGGCGCTTGCTCAGGATTTTAGGGTATTTAGCTCGCGCCCATACCTCCCTATGTCCGTGTGGGCTTGTGAGCGTTTTCGCGGAGGGAAGCTCGGCGTAAGGTGTGGCCAAGTACCGACAATGGGAGGCCCATCAGGGCGCGTCTCGGTGACTCGTCTTCAGGAGGGATAAGCATGGTTTCCGCCACAAGAAATTTGAAGGACGCTTGAGCTCTGCCTTCAAAAGTGGAACGCGATGCCGCTATAGACCCTGTTCGTATCGCTCTCTCATGCGCATGCAATTCTTCGGTTTTCGGTAGATACCTCAACCATGCAATGAGGGTAGGAACGTCTGTGCGCGTGACACAGGCCGTTGTGAACACCCCTGGGTGCCTATTGCAAGTAATATTGCGATATGCCCTCTACGCCATAATTCACCATTTCGCGTAGTAGTCAAATACCCACTACGCGTCGGCGCGATAACACGCGCACCTACGTTGCAGCACACTTCGCTGATGATATGACTGATAATGGCAATGATGAGTAACTATAGATGAGCCCTTTGTAATGGATGCGCAGCTTTAAACCACCAAGTCGTTACGGCATTCGCAAAGTGTGACGCCTGGTGCGATTATACGCTTCTGCCACACAATATAGCACCTGTTAGCGTGACTCCACCCGACATGACGCCTGTGTCGCATCCTTTTCCGAAGCAGTTTTAGGCAGCTCTTCGGTAGAGCGCTTGATTACACGCAGAATCACTTGGCTCGATTTCAGCTCGCACTCTGATTTTTAAATGGGACTTGGCATTTAAAATTGCCAAGCATTGCTAGGGGAACCAACGTCGACAGTACCTATCTATCTATCTATCTATCTATCTATCTATCTATCTATCTATCTATCTATCTATCTATCTATCTATCTATCTATCTATCTATCTATCTATCTATCTATCTATCTATCTATCTATCTATCTATCTATCTATCTATCTATCTATCTATCTATCTATCTATCTATCTATCTATCCGCCCACGACTTTGTGCTCTCCGAACCGTATCGTTAATGGGATTTATAGCAAAATTGGTATAACTGTACGACGGACATAAGTGATAAGCCATATGAAAATCATGAACTACTTGTCCTGAATGGCATGGTTAACATGTGATGGCTTTGGTGCGCTTGCGGCCATTCGTTAACTTGACATATACCAAAATCGGGATGACGATACATTTCTGCATGACTAACATAAATGACAGGTGGTAATATCCAAATCATGACATGCACGTCATGATTTTGATATCGGGGCCAAGGGTCGGCTGAAGCCCTGAGAGAGTACATGGAGACAGAACAATCAAATACACCTTTACTGCCTGGAGTCCCGGCTCAACTGAACGCCGCCGTTTCACCGTGAGCGCGTGCCCCCGAGCTACTCATCTTCTTCGCGCCCCCAACACTATTCCCTCCCCATCAATGAGCCAGGTCTTATTCCCCGAAGTCGAGAGGGTCATCGACTGGTGGTGGTGGTGGCGGGTTAGGGGGGTGACGCCGAGATGGGGGGCTAGAAGGGCTCCGGGACTGTCCACGCGCTATCCGCACACCCGCACCGCACGTGGCGGTACACCTGCCGCACGCAAGCGGAGGGCGAAATAGCGTCGCCGATAGGCTCATTCGCCCTCCGCTTGCGTGCGGCAGGTGTCCCGCCACGTGCGGTGCGGGTGTGCGGGTAGCGCGTGGACAGGCCCTCCCTGCGCCAGGAGGTCCGGACGGGCTGAGCGGAGGAGGGCGACGGCGGCCTCGACGGTTGTTGGAGCCGGCAGTGGCTGCGTTGGACGAGGAATGGTGTTCCAAGGTTGTTACCTCAAGGGGGCGGCCGCGGAGGAGGGAGCCATCCTGATGTGTGCGCCGTGAAATTTCCGGGACGCGGCATATTGGACAAAGGATCCTGGTCTCCTCGGCCGTGTAAGGTTGTGGCGGCTTCGTTGGGTGCTGTTCCGATAGAAGGCGTCCGCGGAACGGATCCGGAGCGTCAGGGGCGGGTCGCCGTGCAGAGGTCGAGGCTGTAGCTCCCAAGGTAGGCGCGATGTCCAGGCCACGTGGCGGGCGGCAGAGTCAAGCACCGTCCATGTGGCGATCGTGCGGACACGGCCTCTCGGTGGCGGGTGGCGAGGGCCACGAACGGCGGAAGACCGGTCCCAGGGGGCTGCCCTTGAGCGGGATCGGCGGGAGGACGTCGGTGAAGGTCGCCGGGTACGATGCATCTGGAGAGCGCATAGTTAGTACGCGCGAGGGGTATAACTCGACCCATTTTGTAAAGGGATCGGTAACTACTGATAGATAGTGGTTGCCTCTAGGTGTACTGGGAAAAGGACCTATTATGTCACATGCGACGATTTGACAGGGGCTTTGGCTAAGTACTGGCTGCATCAAGCCAGGTGGGAGTCCGCCGCATGGTTTCACCCGTTGGCAGACTGAGCAACTTCGTGCGTAACGTATGACGTCCTTCCGCATGGTTGGCCATGTGGCAGTCTGACATAACTTATCGTAAGTCTTGCTGGCAGAACTGTGATCGGCTAAAGCTGAATCGTCGAAGTATCGAATGAAGTCCCTCCTGAGTCTCCTTGGGACTTAGACACGGAAGGGAGAATTACCATTATCCTCATCGGCTTGTGAGATGTAACGTAGGAGGAAGCCGTCGTCAGCGAGAACATAAGAATCGAACTCACCACTTGCTTGCATGTTATGGTCACTGGTGATCCGCCGACACAGGCCGTCTTTGCGCCGCTCCTCGAGGAGACGCTGCTTGCTGATCAGGGTGCCCCAGTGAGGATCTGTACCCACGGCAGCAACAAGGGAGGGATTCCCCTCTGAGGAAGGCTCGGGCAAAGGCGCACAAGAGAGTGCATCAGCAACTTTGCTTTGCGCACCACTGCGGTGCTCGACAGAGAAATATTTCTGTGGCGTTAATATCCAACGAGCTAGGCGGCCTGCGGGATTCTGTAAACGCTGCAGCCAAGTGAGCGCCATGTGGTCTGTTTGGACTGTAAAAGAGGCACCGTCCAAATACATGTCAAATTTCTTGAGTGCAAATACAATCGCGAGACATTCCCTTTCCGTGACAGTATAGTTTTTTTCAGCTGGCGTTAGAGTGTGGCTTGCGAACGCAACGGGCCGTATTACACTCTCGAATTCCTGTAGCAATACAGCGCCGAGACCGTAGTCGCTGGCGTCTGTTTGCAGCACAAAAGGCTTGTTTAAGTCGGGGAGCTTAAGAGCTGTGGTCTCCGCAATTGCACTGGTCAGAGCTTCAGAATAATTTTGTGAGGTTCACCCCAACTCCATTTCACACCTTTCCGAACTAGTTGATTCAACGGAACCGTGAGCTCTGCGCAGCGTGGTATGAAAGCTTGGTAAAACGCAATCATTCCAAGAAAACGCTGCAGACTCTTAACGTCGTGAAGGCAAAGGTATTCTGCAATGGCACGGAGCTTCGCGTCATTAGGACGAAGGTGACCGTCATCAACGATGAAACCAAGCAAGTCAGCCCTGGAACAGGCTAACAACCTTTTTGGGGTTTACAGTAAGTCCTGCTTTCTGCATCTTTTGAAGAACGATGAAAATATGTTCTAAATGGTCTTCAAAATTTCGCGAAAAGATGACAACATCATCCATATATGCCATTGCGAACTTGTACCGCGCTTCATCGAGAACAATATTCATGAGGCGTTGAAAGGAACTAGGGGAATTCTTCAAGCCAAATGGCATGTGGACAAACTCGAAGAGCCCCTTATAGCAAGTAAATGCGGTCTTAGGGATGTCGCTTGGTTCCATCTCGATTTGTAGGTAACCTCGAGAGCAATCGAGTGTTTTAAACACTCGTGCACTGCAAAGACTTGACAATATTGATTCAATTGAGGGAAACGGATAGGCATCCCGAATTGTAGCATCGTTTAAGCGCCGATAGTCTACGCACAGTCGCGCAGTGACATCTTTTTCCGCATGATAATGGATGGAGCGCAGGCTAAAAACAAGTACAAAAGAGAGGCACATGCGACACAAACACAGCGCTACTTTCAACAACTGTTTCATTTTCGCTGATCCTGCTGGTATATATACTCCCGCGACGTCATACGTCACGAGTGCAAAGCTCTAGTTCTGCAAAACTGTAGTTTACAGTTTAATGGTTATTAAACTGTAAACTACACGTATACATCACAGACATGCACATACAGTATCATTCATTACGTGCACACGCTTTTATCAAGTAACTTAACTACAACATTTCATCTCGAGCACATGTACTCGAGTTCTTTATCTAACAACGGCACTGACGGACTTTTTTCGGTGCTAGAACGATAGAAGAATGGCAGAATGGGCGTGTTGCTGCGTTCCCTCGGCTATACCACACAGGCAAACGCCAGTCAGAAGCGCAGCGGCTCCAGCGCAGTGTCAGACGGCGACTGCACAGCGAAGGCGAAAAGCTGCGCGCGCGCCGGCGCCAGTGCGTCTACCACGGTTACGACGTCACTCCTCTGGAATGCGCAGACCGGCGGCGGTGAGTTGTGCGCGGCGGCGGCGGAGTGCGCGGGAGATACCGGCTCCGGTGCACCAGCTGTGTGACATCACTGATCCTCGCGCATGCGCAGCATGGCTCTTGATGAGCCGCGCGAAACGGGCTTGCCTAGGCCAGTGTAGCTAACGCTACAAAACGCTACAAAATATCATCGCCAGTGAGAGAGACGCTACCACCGGTGTCCAAGAGGGC
Source organism: Rhipicephalus appendiculatus (assembly GCA_030522465.1). Lineage (NCBI taxonomy): Eukaryota > Metazoa > Arthropoda > Arachnida > Ixodida > Ixodidae > Rhipicephalus > Rhipicephalus appendiculatus. Next base: position 17,208 of record JALIZH010025803.1, on the reverse strand, counting down.
GGATATGTCCGTGCGCAAAGCGTGTACCCTGATGTAGGGTACTTGACAAGAGCTAGCAGAGCCAGCGCATTCGTCGCGCAAACGGATAAAAGATCGGTTTGCTCACCCTCGGTAGGTGCGGCCTTGGAGATGTGGGGGGTGCTCATTACCACCGTATAATGATCTATGAGGGCGCCGCCTGCTCAGTCGCTTACACCAGGCCCCGGAGACTCTCAAGTTCCAGCGATGGCCGCAGAGGGCGAAAAAATCGACCACGGCGAGTTCCATCGAAATGCGCGTATAGTGGAACTACTAACTCCTCTTTTAGCGGTCGGATAAGGTTAGTTCGGATTTTCCGTGTTAGGGGAGGCGCTCAACGAGGCCAAATATTTAGTTTTAGAATGTGTCAAAAGATTGTTAGAAGCTTAGTTTCCGTGTCATTTTTCATAAAGGTAGTAGGGGATCGGTTTTAATGTTACTTCTAGAATTACAAGAGCTTGATTGTTTGAGAACAAATATTGAGATTACACTGACGCTCGAAAAGCAGCAGCCCATTGGCATCGGTTGCGTTTGGGCTCGGTTAATACATTCAAATTGTACCGCGGTCGTTTTCTGTGATCGGCATCACGCAGCTATGGTAACGCAGCTCCGTTTCAGATCGGCTTTGATATATCAATGCGAGTTTGTGTGTCAGACTTACCATGCCGCTACCACAAGGACGAACGTGTCTAAAGCCTGTGAATCATGTCAGCTGCGGCGCTTCACCGACTTTATAAACGTCGGGTTGCGCAGCTTTCAGCGTGAAAATTCAACGCCGGCAAATTGCTCGGAGACTACCTACGAAAACGGAATAACGATGCACAATGTGCGCGTGGGCACCGGTGAGTGAAAACTGCACTGCTTTGCACTTAAACATAGCCTTTTTTTTTGCATGCGCTACGGTTTTTGTCAATTCATAAGGTTTTACGACTTGACGACGTGAACAGCGCGTGAGACAGACAAGGACAGATGAACCGACGAGGACTAGCGCTAGTCCTCGTCGGTTCATCTGTCCTTGTCTGTCTCACGCGCTGTTCACGTCGTCATGGAATACCAACTAGCCCGGTCACATACCTTGCTTTACGACTTGTTCCAGCTGATGAGATGCACAGCTTGTGGGTTCTAATAACATTTTCTCAGAAGGGGCGGCGACACGGGGGGGGGCTCCAGCCCCCCCCCGCCCAGAATTTTCGCCTGCCCCCCCCCCCCCCAAAGAACAAACATATTCAAAACACAAAGGCTAAATTCCCTGCCCCCCCCCCCCCCCCCCCCATCACAGCATAAGTTTTACCTGTTTCTGCGCAAACGAGTCCGCTGCAAGATATGCTCTTAAATTCAATGCATGGTAAAGCCAAGTGAACTTACAATATGTATACGCATTTGGACATTTTCATCAGCAGGGACAGTTACATTTTCATATACCATATAGTTTATCCAGTTGGGCAATTAACTAGCTTTGTCCACTGATGGGCATCTCTAAAACAAATTCACAAACATATCGTTTTCATGCAGTGTTCTCATATACATTCTTCTTAGACATGAATCACAAATACATTCCCTCTTTTACTATAGTAACCATGACTGCTTTTTCCTCTTTCAGCCCAACCACAGCCTCCAAGGAACTGCTCATATCAGCATACGCTTGGATGCTTTATCTCTGAACCTACCTCAGGTCAAGCAGAGAATGTGTCATCACTGAAAGTAAACTCATGGGTCAAAATCCTCGCAAGGTATGGTTGTAGACACTTTATTTATTGAACCAATTTTTGTTGAACCATTTCTGTCTTACTCTTTCTCATGACTCGGTTTTTTTTTTCTTTTCAGGAAACTGGACAAAAGAGAGATCATTTGGTTTCCAAGCTTCCCACATCAAGTCGTAAGAAGCTCAACAGTTGCCGTAGTGACAACCCCATGGGCCACCAATATTTACGAGGCATACAAACGCAAGCCTTAGGTATACTGAAAAGCAGTGATATTGTACAGTACGTCGAAGCAGTGCAAAATTGGGTGCACCAATTATTTTCATGCTTCATGAATTACTCAATTTAGAGGAAATGTGCACGCTTCAAACTTTTTGGATAGTGCATGTATACTGTACTTCACTCTACGTGTCAAACTTTGCATAGAGTATCACATATAACTAGGTAGCAAACGGGCCAGTAGTAGTGCATATTTAGCAGCACTGCTTTTTCAGTATAGATTGCTGTGAATGCGAAGACTGTTGCAAAAGAATGGCAAGAACATCTACAGTAGTGCTGAAATGAAAAGTTACTGGTACTGCTTACTTGTTGGGAGTGACATTGTGAAGGTTCTAAAATAGGGAACTGTGTGCAAGCACTCGTCCCTTCATTAAACAAGACATGTCGTGCAGTGGTCAGCTGGAGATGAGTGGATTTAAGGGCACCTCAGAGTATAAGTACTGTTGGATGGCACTCCCAGGTCACTACTCTGGAATACATAATGTTTGATGATGGGCGTAGGTGAATGAAAGCATGTGCATAAGGACATTTTGGGCAGTATCCTATGGAACATGGCTAAGGAATTTGTAAAGCATATAAAAAATTCGTTTTTAGCTCTGTTGAATGAACATTGCCAATACATTAATGTGATGATATGTAAACACGCACTGCCAAGAAAAAAGGGTATATCACCGTTGCATTTGTGCAAGCAATTTGTTTTGTATGTGAAGTTGAGCTGCAGACATAATAGCAAATACAGTAAAAGCTCGTTAATTCCTACTCGAAGGGGAATGTGAAATTGTTCAAATTAGTGGGCAGGCACTAGAATGAACAGACATTGTGCCACAATGCGTGGGCAGAATCCAAAGAAGCCACATCTGGGCTCGTTATAACGAACTAGGCGCTACTACACATTTGTGGCAGGTGAATTCGTAAATTAAGTTCATGGAGCTCTAACAACGAACAAAATTGATCAGGCTGTGATACGCAAAAAAAAAAGCATCGACGTGCATTGCGAGCAGTGAGCCTTAATGTCGGATTATATGATATTTATGCTCCAAAACACGTTTATTTACATGACAGAGTTAACACAATCAAAATTAAAAGTAATCTGTAATTTGCATTCACTTGTGTTTCTTCCATCGCGACTCCATGAGCATTGTTTGAGCTTGCCCACGGGCTCCAGTGAAGCATCTGAAATCTCATCTGCTTATAAATGATGCTGTTTTGTTGTTTTGCATCTCTAGTAAATTTAGTTTGGTTTGATGTAGCAACATATTTATTTATTTATTTATTTATTTATTTATTTATTTATTTCACAATACTGTCAACTCTCTTGCGAGAGTCCTTACAGAGAGGGTAACAGAATAAAAAGAAAAAAGAACATCATTCACAAATACACAAATACAGGTTACATCAAGATCAAGCGGTACACTCGTACAGATAGTCATCCAAGGCCTGTACAAATTTTGACAAATCGTTCTGTTCCACAACACACGTCGGCAATTTATTCCACATTTCAATTACGCTAGGAAAAAAGGAGTATCTGAACTTATCGGTATGAGTGGTGTACGCTTGGATTGCACTGTTGTGGTTGGTTCTTGAGCTCCGTTTGCCTGGTGGCAGTAAGTATACTTCTTTGCTAATATTTACTTGACCATTTATTATTTGAAATAATAGTTTCAGACGATTTCTCTGCCTGCGCGTTTCTAACAGATGCAGGTCAGAAGAACGGAGCATTTCTGTTACTGAATCTGTCCTTCGATATTGCGATCACTCTGGGCAGACTTCTGTGAGGAGCGACGAAAACCAGGGGCTCCCAGTTCGAGCTAACTGTTGTTGATACCAACGCGTTCGAATTATTGGGAGATTCCCCCCTAGAAATACACAGGGCTGTGCCGGGACCAGGACATCAGTTCGAATTGATTGTAACTTTGAATTAACTGAGTTTGAATTAATGAGCTTTTACTGTAATAATATTTGTTCACGATAACAGACCTGACACAGAGCATTAACAGAGCATTAATTGAGAGCACTCAATAGGTGTAATCAGAGTTCATTAGAGTTGGCCAGTGTTTGTACATGTTGAAGATTTGAATGTGTACTGAAAGCTATTTCCTTGGTATTGCTGTGAGCTATGTAGCCAAAAAAGGCTAGTTTTGCATGATACTCATGTTAAGAGTGAGGCAGACAGTTAGGAGGTAGTGAAGAATGAAAATGAGAATTCAGCGTCTGCAATCGTCCATCGTATGAGCCTTTGACAAATATGCACCGTTGGCACCAAAAAAATGGACTCATTTATTATTTGTCAATGCAAAGCATAACAATTTTACGAGGGTTATTCAAAAAGTAAGGGCTGTTTGGTCCCAAACAAATAAATATTCATTAGCAAATGTTTTTATTGGCGGGCTTAGTTTAGCACAAACCTATTTCAATTTTCTACATAATCACCGTTAGCTTCTAAGCACTTTTCGTACCACCACACTAGTTTCTTTAGTCCCTCTACATAAAAGTTCGCTACCTGGGAATTGAACCTGTTGACAGCGGCGGTCTTCAATTTTTTGCTCTCTTCAAACCGTTGTACCCTGAGCCACTGTTTCAAGTGAAAAGATAGGAAATAGTCAATTGATGCTGGATCGGGACAGTAGGGTGGGTTATCAGTGTTCCCAACCAATACCCTGAACCTTCTCATTGGTTCTGGCTGTGGTGCGAGGACGCATGTGGTCATGGAGGAGGATGATTCCAGACGAGAGTTTGCCACGTCGTCGATTTCTTATCATACATTTTTGCTTGGTGAGCATTTCACGGTTTATGTCAGCTGTAACTGTGGCCCACATTTTGTGAAATCAACCAAAAGAATGCCCTTTTCATCCCTGAAAATGGTAGCCATCATTTTCTGACTGGAGTAAACAAATTCCTTGAATTTTTTCGGTTTTTGTGAAGGGGAGTGGAACCACTGCATTGATCATTGTTTTGTTTCTGAAGTGGCATAGGATATCCAAGTATCATCATATGTAACAATGTGTGAAAACAAAGCATATCTGTCTTGTCGGTAGCCGTCCAAAAACGCTCGTCCACTTGACATTCTTAGGTGTTTGAGTTGGTCGGTAAGAATTTTTGGTACCCAGCTTAAACAAATTGTGATATCTGAGCATTTCAGCTAAAATCGTGTAAATTGTAGTGAGGCCAACAAGGGGAACTTTATCTGACAGACCACTAACTTTTAGTTGTTGATCTAATTGCAATGCCCTGTCCACTTGAATAGTTTCATTGGTCTGGATGCTTGGCCTGCCGCTCTGCTCTTTGCCGTACACATTTGTGCAGCCGTTTGTGAAGTCTCGACACCATTTTCTGACCTTTCTTTCACTCATCACTGTTGGTCCGTAAACTAGGCACAACTACCCATGAATGGGAGAAGCTGATGATTCTTTTGCATGCAAAAATCGAATTACAGCGTGCAACCTCACAACAGGCGGGAGCAATGATTTTCGCAAACATTGTCGTCTGCATTCCCCGACAAGCAGATGACTACTGAGCCAGAACAATAACTTCAGTACTTTCTTGGAGAATTCACAGATGGTGCTGTGCCATATAAATCTTTACTCTGACGTGTAAATATTAAAAGGTTAGCAAACTGCCCTTACTTTATGAATAACCCTCGTAAAAAAGTTAAATATACAGATTGGACAGAAATGATTACTTATTGCCTTTTTTTTCCAACATTGCTACCGTGACTTCCAGCACTTCCTAGCTGTCTCGTGCACTAATGTTCCATATGTCCCTATTGTATGCGCATATGTCATGTGCAATGTATTGCGAGTGCTGTCCACTGGTGTATCGTTTCTTTTTGCAAACGAGTGCTTTTAGGAACACCCACAGGCATCCTCTATCTCATGTGTCAGCTGATCAACAGTGGGCGAGCAGGGGTAGCTCAATTCTGTAAACTTATCTTCCGTGACAACCTTCACAATAATGTTCATTATTCGCCAACTGTTACTCAATTGAAGTGTTTATGCCAATGCAACCTCTTCGCCTCTTGGAAACATAAACCAAGTTTGCTTTTCAACAGAATCCCGTAAATGGTGTTTTCCCAGGATAGACGAGGTTAGCACAACTGAAAGTTGAACTAGTTGTCGGAATTAGTCGTAAAAAGATCGGACGCGCAGGCACGAACACAAGGATATTACGCACAATAACGAGAACGCGTTATGTGCAGGAATATCTAGCATAACAGCGTGGTTTCACTTTTTTTTTTCAACGCGATGTGCCTCTCGCCAATGTTTTGTCAAAATATTGCATTGCGGCTCGAGCTAGTCTTACTGACACTGCATCTTTTGAGGGCAGTTTTAATGCTGTTTGTTTATTACAGCTCAAATCCTCAAACGCGCATGTGTAGTGAGAAAGACAACGGGCAGCACTGTACGTACGCAAGTACTGTGCTTGGGTCGCCCAGGGTAAATATCGTTGTCTGACGCGTCGTTCCGCGTATTATAAATGGTATTCTGAACGAGCGAAGAGACAAAGTTGCTCAATTTCAGCAGGGAATTTTATTAAACAGATGGCTAATACTGTTTTTTGTGTGTATTGTTCAACTCTGTGACTGACAGTGCTCCTTGTTTACATGTATACTGCTACATTCACGATTGCCAATAAACAATGTAAGCTTACTTGCTTGGCGTGTTTTTTTTTTGCCAGTTGAGGCCTCGCGGTCACCTGGCGACTTAGCGGAAATATTTGTAGTAACATTAGGCTCCCGTGCGCGCGAATACTATCCCGCGACAGCGGTGAATAAACGCCCGCAACCTACGAGCGCGCACCGCGACCACCCGCACCCGCCAGCAATGCAGCAGCCATATTGCCCCAGCGTAATGATGATGATAGCTTTAGCAGCGCCATCTCTTTAGGTCGGATACTTTAGTTCACAACGCCACCGCTATCCTTATTTGTGTTGCACTGTCAAAGGTACAGTTTCTCTTCTCTACATGGTAGTATAGGTGTTCTGTGCTTACACATACAACACACTTGCACTCTAGAGGAGGCGGTGCGTGTTCAATATCTGTGGCGCCATCTGCCCTGGGTCCCTCCACTCCGCAGTAACATGGACACGCACACGCATGAAAGCAGGCGACAAGCGCGGGCTCGAACGTTTGAAAGACAACACGGCTCCTGACCTGGTGTATACTACGTAGACGTAGCAGGGCCGACGCCCAAGGGATCTTACACGGCCGCTGTAGTTCACCAGGGTAAGCCCGTCAACGGGCTCTCCTTTCGAGCACAAAATTCAGAGCGGGCTGAGGAAGTAGCGATAGCGCTTGCTGCCGCGGATCCCAATTCGAAGAGTATAATAACGGATTCCAAAAAAGCTCATTACTTAGCTGGGGAGATATCCCCTTTAGCCAGCCATATTCTAAGACGGGCTGCCCCTGATCCAACCCCGAAACGCACAATTTGGGCTCCTGGCCATCAGGGTAAACCCTGATGGCCAGGAGCCCAAATTGTGCGTTACGAGGTAATGAGGCCGCTGACGCGGTAGCCCGAGCGCTTACCCCCCGGGCTCCTCAACCCAGCTCTTATGACTCGGAGGCCAATACACCGCTGCTGCGGTTCAAAGAAATTATTTCTTATTATCGCGACACTCACCGCCTTCTCCCGGCTCCTGCAAAGGGGCTGAGTAAGGCAAATGAGCGAACTTTAAGGCGCCTGCAGACAGGTACTCTACTCTGTCCTGCAAACATAAAACACTTCGACCCGAACACAGATGGGCGGTGCCCACACTGGGGGGGAGACCTGTGACATCTTCCTCATGGATGTGGGCATGTACAAAAAATCCCCACCTGCCCCCCTTCTTCTACCCCTATCAGAGAGGCATGGGAGACTGCTCTCCTCAACTGCTCCTCACTGGAGTCCTGGTGAGACGGGCGCGAGTCGGGGCCTCGTCATGCGGTGTCCCGGACTAGGGACGCCGACCATGTAGCGGGATAATGCATTGGCCCCCCAATCTCTCTTTTCTTTTCTTTTCACAATAAATGTTTTCATCTCTCTTTCTCTCTCTTACCACCGCAGGCCGTGGCCGTTTCCCTGGTTGGAAACGCGCTGGGTCGAAGGCATCTGTAGCATGAGCCAGCCTGGTCCATGTCTTCCCGATACCCTCTCGGTGCCTGCGGCCTATAAGCGGCCACGAGAGGGACCTCAGGCGTTCAGAGGATTTCGTTACAGGTCTGAGGGGAGCTGACTCGTTTGCTGGCAGGAGAGTGTCGGTCGGGGGGAACTCTGGAAGTCCATGACCCCTGCCACCGCGGAGAGCATCCGGCAGTGGGGCCAAGAGAGCTGAGGCCTCTTTCCGGGCCCGCTGCGGAAGTTCAGGGCTGGGGACAGTGTGACGGCACTTTCCCGGGGTTTGTCTCCCTGCAGGCACAGGCTGGTTCGAGGGCAACGTCGGCAGGTGGTGGGGGGCGCATAGTGCTGCTCCCAAAAGAGCGTCTCCGCAATCTGCCGAGTGAAGCTTGCAAGTTCCTCAAGGGAGGAAAAGGAACGGCCAAAAAAGGTATGGCTTAAAGCGGGGATGGCAGCGCCGCAGAACGTGCGAGACCTTAACGGCCTGAAGGAGCGCTGGGATCCATCCGACGGAACAGCTCCTGCATGGCCCGAACATATTCTCGTCTGGATGTTGCATTCGGGCGCCCAGCTCACGCCGGATACGGTAGTCGTAGTATACCGGCAGGAACTCTGCTTGGAATGCCGCGACAGACTGGTTCCAGGAACTGGAACGGAGGCTGGAGAAGTCGCCATCTCTCCGCGGTACCTGTCAGGGCAGCGGGAAGAACCCGCTCGAGCACATCGAGCTCCGAGAGGCCGTGGACGGTCTTGTAAACGAAAACGTCGTCGACAAAATCAATGACCGATTTCCCGGCAGGCTTGCTGTCGCGTTAATGCCACCGTGTCGGGGCAGACGCGCAGAAGAAAGAACACAGGAGGCAAGCGTTCAAGCCCCAAACCAAAAAAAGAAAAATCGCGCACATCTCCCTTGAAGAGAGCCCTGAGTAGTAATGTGAAGCAGCAATGTCTTTTATTCATCATCGTATATGACTTTAAAGGAGTACTGACACGAATTTTAAATATTTTCGGATTGTTGCTCTAAATAAAAACGTGGGCGTCGAGAACCCTAAGAAGAGTGTCGCGGTGCATGGGAATGCATCGAATATATTTTTATTACCGCTACCTTAAAACAGGAATTTCGGTTTCGGTATCGAGAGGGTGACTTCGCAGTGACGTATCAAGACTGCTCTGACGTCACGGGAAGACTGCAACTCGCGACATACTAGCAACAGTTGCCTGTTTGCTGTCAGTCGCACGTGGTTCACGTAAACAACGATGAGTGCATTGTCGTCCAGTGACACTGAGAGTGATTTCTGCGACTTAGGCTGCATGCAGGACGCAAATTTCGCGAACCCAGTGAGCTGAGTTGATTCGTCATGATAATGTCCATTGCGGTGGGGCTGGCTTGCAGATGCTGGGTGACGAACTTTAAAATCAATGTATTATATTTTGTACGCGTTGTGTAGCTCCGGTGTGTGGAGAGCGATGACAGTGCACACTATGGAAACCATAGAGTTCCCTTTTGGGGTGCCTCAGAATCGTGTCAGTACTCCTTTAAGCTCCGGAGACCGTTTTCTCTTGAGTATAACGGCCTTGTGGTATGTAAAGTGTAAAGTTAAGGGGATCGTGCAGCAAAGGTTGTAGTTTGAAGTTGGAGAAGGCGATGCCTATGAACGTTCGCCTGATGGTAGTATGATGTTTGTAATACTACGAAATGCACCGGAGTGCGTAACGGGACACCATGTGCTGTGCACGGGACCCGGTGAGTACGAAGGGGTTGTCCTTGACCGTAGTTTCATAGTGGAGCATCGCCTTCTCGATGTACCTTTTCACGTTTCCTCGGGAGAGGTCGTCAGCGTCATCGTCATGACGTATAATGGTTACCTTGCATGTGCTGTGCCGTGACGGCAGCGACATCGTCATCGTCATCTGGCTACAGCGCACAACGATGGGGGGGACAGGCCTCGTTCATAAGCTGCTTCGCATCTAAAAGGCCTCAGTTTATTGTGTGTACCGCTTTTAAAGCCCCAGTGGGCGGAGCCATCACCGGCGAGCTCAGACGCCGCAGCCGTACCGGAACGCGGGCGTCGCTGGGTCGAATAGCACATCACGCCGATGCGTTCCGACATGCGTTCCTCGAAGCGCTGGTCGCGATCGATGCAACGCCACATCTTCCTTTTTAGGGGCGAAGCTCCTCTAGCCGGGGCTCTGTCTCCCGTTGGCGTAGCCACGCTAATGCGATGACGATGACGCTGCCATCATGGCACAGCACATGCAAGGTAACCATTATACGCCATGACGATGACGCTGATGCCGATGAAGAATAAGCGCGTTCTGGACCATACATTCTCTTTCTGCCATCACGGCACAGCACATGGAATGTACCCACTATATAATCTCACCTCCATCTCCTCCTTCTGCAACGAGTAGTCCCGTGCGAACGCCATCGGCGTTCTACAGGAAGAGTTTCCTGTCGCCGCCACGTCATCCGCACCGCTGACCGACTACAGCGAGTACCGAGTTTGCTCTATGTGTAAATACTCTTTGGTGGCTGGAAAAGTCCCAACTATGAGCGTCAAGCACGGGTATCGATATCCTCCCAAGCCAGATCACCTGCCCGCTCTCAACCCCGTAGAACGCCTGATAGCTTCACGGCTACCCTTCATGACCATCAGGCGTTTGACTCACGTCAGCGAGCAGTACGGTATCAAGGGGCAGGTAGTCAACGTCCAGATCAACGTGCCCAACACCGTGCGATGCCTGCCACGGAACGTCCCCGGCGACGCCGCCTTCGACGTGCACCTCAAGCGCCGGCTCATTAACAACCCATCCTACAAGAAGGGACTCGTAAAGAAAAGCCACATACACGCCTGGCTGAAACATCTGGAAACTTCTCCACTCTACAAGTACCTCAAAATCAAGATTGATCGGAGTCGCCTCGGGTGTTTCCAACAAGAAGAAGAATGCCACGATGGAAAAGTCACCTATGATGACGAGATCGAGCCGGCGCCTAAGGTTACGGACCTCTAAGACCCTTTGCAAGCAGTCATTGCACTCAATGTAATGAGTCACACCATGGTGATTGACGACGAGGGCCATCTCTCTTTCGAAGAAGGAAGACGACATCACCGAAAAAGGCTTAATGGCAGACACGCACAGTCTCCACCTGGCACTCGGAGGAGGTCAAACGCCGATCTCGCTGCTATCAAGCTTTGCGAGCGAGGAGTGGTGGTGCGCGAAGAGGATGCCATCTTCCCGAAGCGGCTGTGGCTCCAGTTCGACGTGCCCACTACAGGAAAGCTTGCTCGTCTCCGCTCTCGTCAGGCGGTGGCCGAGGCCGTGCGAAACGGCAACGACGTCGATTCATCGTGGAAACCCATCGAACCTCGCGCGGTCACGCTCACCATCGACCGCAAGACGGGCGTTGCTTGTAGACGACGACAATTCCCCCCTCGTCCAAGGCAGTGCAATAACAGTACACAAATCTCAAGGGGGGCACTTACTCTTCGGTCGTCTAGGAATACAGTAAGACGCACCCGCAGAAACTAGTGTACGTGGCACTCAGCCGATGTCCCAACGTGCACAACCCATATCTGGACCAATGCCAAGGGGGATCATCACTTCCATCACAACGCAAGTAACGAGGACAGGGCCATGCTCAACAAGTTTCTACGTCTCGACCAGCACAGGCTACCCTCGCTGACCTAACGCTACCTCAATACCCTGCGAGACGACGTTGACCACACGACAGAGTTCACGCTGGCCCTGCTCAACGTTCGCTCCCTCAACGCACACGCGAAAGACGCCCAACACGATCCCGTACTGACCGCAGCGGACGTGCTCTGCTTCACGGAAACTTGGAATACCGCAAGTCCTAAAATCAAAGGCTACCACGTGGTCGTCTGCACCGATGAAGCGGAGCGTCCTGCGGGAGGTGTCGGCATCTACGTCAAACTACCTGAAACGGCCGAGGACCTCCAACTACCCTTGACCAACGAGAGCCACAACGGAGAGCACGCTGCCGTGAAGATCTCCAACGGAATCGTCGTGATGGCGGTTTACCTGGCGCCGAACCTGTCCAAGGGAGACGTCATCACGTACATTGAGCAGGCAATGCATCGGTACATAACCGAATTCAAACACGGCCCCTTCGTCCTCGTCGGAGACTTCAACGTGGACATCATTGCTGATGACTGGCTAGTCCCACACATGATGTCCCGCTACGATCTCTGGTGTAGCTCGTACGACCGCAAGCGTCCTACCACCATCAGAGGGACCTGTATCGACATTGCCTTCTCCAACTTTGCATTGCATCTTATAATTCAAGATCCCCTCGCCACGTACTTCACTGACCACAAAGCTGTAATCTTTAAAGGGAAACGGGTCCCAGAGCTCATTGGGAGCAACCGTTCTTTGTGATCAGTAACGTAAAACAATTGTACGTACATTACGTATATAATTGCATCTATATGATCTTGTGTATATAAATGCATATAATTGCATCGATATCTAAATGATTACATCTTGTGTATATAATTGCATCGATTTGTAAATTAATAAACATTGTGTATATAGGTGTATATACAGTCACCCTATAACAACGTCTCACATCTTTATATGATATGTGGGGCGAATGTTTCACGGTTTTACCGATAAGCGTTGGAGTTTCGCCCCACCCAACAGCATTCACTTCGTGGAGATGGCGTGGATTTTTTTTTTTTTGAGTCACTGAACTGTATCACGGCAATCACTGCACTAGTACACAAAGAGTCACGCTGAACATAAATAATAGCAATTCAGACACTGGGCTGCAATCACACACGAATAGCGACACAAAACTTTGCACTACTGGTAACTGTAACGTTTCGGTGCAACCACCCTTCTTCCCGAGCGTGTCACATAATCACTTGGTTCTCCCACTGGTGACGGAACAGCTTGTTTGTCATCAGCGACATTTGAACTGGCAGTCTCCTCCCTTGGCGGATGCAATCTTTGGCTCTGCTTGGCGAGCTTGAGTCCTGTGGGAAGTCATAAATTCCGTCCTCGTCATCAGCCTTCTGCTCGAGCGGCACGAGAGCAATACGATTTTTTTTTCGATTTGTGCGCCAGAGTCCATTCTAATAACTTAGGACCTTGGTCTGTTGGGGTTCCGTATGACTACGCCTGCAGCTTTACAGTCGTTAACTCACACACCAGGGACGTAGCCAGGGGGGGGGGGGGGGCTTATGGAGCTTCAGCCCCCCCCCCCCCCCGAAATGTTTTCGTATTGTGATGTATCGCCGACCAAAAGAGCTAGGTGCGCCGGAAATCATCCTGGATTTTTTTTTAAATTGCTTTTAGCAGTCGAAAAGACACTTCGGTGTGAACATTGCGGACCCCTGGTGGTCCTGTATCTGGCTGTGCAGCGCATGATACCGTAAGAAATGTTCTGCAAAAGAAGGCGTAGTGCCTTTTATTGCCATTTTAGCCGTATCACCGCGAAGGAGTATAACTATTGTTGACACGCAGGACGCTCTGGATTAAGATATATAGAAGGGGCCTCAAACAAACCTCAATAACGGGGCCGCAGTGACGAAAATTTAGTCCCAGGAGGGCTGGAAGGACAGTGAAGATGGTAGATTCCGGGGGGGGGGGAGGGCGCAGAGACTTCGAATCAAAATGCCACCAAACGTTGCCTCTTGAAAAAATAAAGAAATCCTTTCCTGGCATGGGTCATTTCAGAGTGCTTCGAACAGCCCCCTTTCAGCCAAAGCATGATGACGGTCTTGTGCTATATATGTGGCATTTTTTTTCTTGAAGAATCAGATCAGAAAAGGGCTAAATTTCACAAGAGCGTAAAACGTGCCAAAGTAGATTTCTTTTTTAAACGAATTGTAATCAAAATGGGACAATTCCTCATCGTAACATGAACTCAAAAAGGCAGTTTTGAATTTAAAAAATTCAGCGAAATCCTTTTATCTGCTTGGAACAAACTGAGTCAGATCCATTAAATCAATAGCTTTCCTATTTTGCTTTCATTCGACAACCTTTGCGCTGCATATCATGGCCTTCTTTCACTCCGAGACGGTATACTTGAAATAGAAGACAACTGAAATGAAGATATTGGGCACCGCTTTATTCCTTGAAGATGAAGTGATCCGAAACGGCGTGAAATCAAGTGAGCTAAGAAGAAGGAAACAGGTATATATCGCCGAAGTCCGATAGTAGAAATTTACGACGGCATTTCGGACCATAAACTTGTGTCCTTACGCTTCGAACTACGCCCCATAAAAAAGCCCGATAAACAGACCACCATTGTACCCGTGTTTTCGCGTGCTAGTGACGTGGACATTATTGACACTTTCGATCATTTTTATTCCTATTTCCTTACGCTTTCCAAAGAAAATGAATGCTCTGTCGACCGATTGTGGTGCTTTTTCAAGGACCTAGTAATAAAATGTATTCAAGACTTTGTTCCTCACAAACGCAAGGTATTAAACCGGTCTAGCCCCTGGATGACGAAAGGAATCGTACGCCTGGGGCGCAAGCTTAAGAAGGCAAGAAAGCAGCAAATAAAACGACCTTCATTGTCTGGATTAGATAAAATATCAGAGATGCGTCATACACTGAAAGACAATTTGAAAAACGCAAAAGAAAAATATCAAAGTGAGGTTTTGACAAACTTTCTCTTGACGTCACCAAACAAGTTCTGGCAGTACCTTTCACCTGAAAAAAGTCCCGTATCAAGTTTATCCATTGACGGCGATGTTATAACCGATAAGAGGGAAATAGCAGAAGCAATGAATGATTATGTTTTTGTTCAGTATACACGCGTGATAACGATGTTGCCCCAGATTTCACTACTTATGATGTCATACCATCTATCGATGACGTCTGTATTACTGAAGAAGGTGTGGTATCGCTTCTGCTTAATCTCGATCCGAAAAAAATTACACCATCTCCCGCTAAAGGGAACCATGTGTAGATGTGAAGCAGCGGGCGCTAACGCTTACACTGGCGGCGGGGTTGACGCTGGCGCTCATCGCAGCGTTGCGCAGGAGAGAAAATTGGGGAGGCGCAAAGCACGCAGTGATGGAGCGGTGTTTCCTACTGGAACATGTCAATCGCTGCTAATGGGCAATGAGAGACAGAAGACTCCGACTGGACACAGAGACCCGCAGTCCGCTTTTAGTTAACGCGCACGCTGCGAATTTTTTTATTGTTCAACAACGCACAGGAGAAATCTCCCACCGGCACCACCTTGCTGGTCGAAATCCATTGCCATATATACGGAGTGGCCAGTGAACGGTTGTGCAGCGCGAGCAGTCGTTTTTTTCAACCAAGAAACTCGCTAGCAGACGCTGCCTTGCGTCGGCGTCGCGAGGCGAGAGAGGGGGGAGCGTAGGAGAGGAGAGAGAGGAGGGGACGCGCATGCGCAGTGGGAGTGTGGACGCCGCGGGCAGGGATGCCTAGAGGAGAAAGGGGGGAAGCGTAGGAGAGGAGAGAGAGGAGGGACGCGCATGCGCAGTGGGAGTGTGGACGCCGCGGGCAGGGATGCCGAGAGGGGAGAGCGTAGGAGGGGAGAGAGGAGGGGAGGCGCATGCGCAGTGAGGGTGTGGCTGCCGCGGGGAGGGATGCCTAGAGGAGAGAGAGGGGGAAAGGAGGTTTTTTATTTATTTTTTTAAAGGGTTTGCGCATGCGCAGTAAGGGATGTCACGCCGCACACCGGATTAAGCTCCGCCATAAGATGCTTCACATCTAAAAGTCACCAGGAATCGACTCTATACCTAACGCCTTTCTTATAAGGTATGCTGAATGGAGTGCCAAATACCTGTGCTTGATCTTTAAATCCTCTCTCTCGCGCGCTGAGCTTCCCAGTGATTGGAAGCACGCCAAGATCACGCCAGTACCGAAAACTGATGATCACTCGCTTGTATCCTCGTTTAGGCCTATCTCCTTGCTATGCTCTAGTGTCAAAATTCTAGAGCATATAATATTCAAACATCTGACTATCTTTGTCGAAAGTAATAACCTAATTACCCCCCCCTTCAGCACGGCTTTCGCAAAGGATATTCTACGGTAACTCAGCTTATCGAGACGTTTCATGACCTGGCTGCAGCGGTCGATATGAATGGTCAGGTAGATGTCATATTACTGGATTTCGAAAAAGCTTTCGATCGTGTGAGTCACCAGAAATTACTACTTAAACTCAAACCAATACTGAAAAATGACAAATGACTTGCTTGGATAGCGGCTTATCTTTCAATGAGAAGCCAGTGTGTTACAATTGATGGCGTAAGCTCGACTTCCGCCCCTGTGAAATCAGGTGTGCCCCAAGGATCAATTTTGGGGCCATTGTTTTTCCTGTTATTTATTAATGATATTGTGCTAAACTTACCCATAAAAATAAAGCTTTTCGCGGACGATTGTATAATATATCAAGAAATTCATAGTTATAATGATCAAGAATCTTTAAACACTGCATTAGCAACGCTTCAAACGTGGTGTACAAAATGGCAGATGGCAATTAACTATAAAAAAACTGTTGCAATGAAAGTTACACGTAAGAAACAGTCGCTTTTGTTTACCTATCACATCGATGGTCATGCTTTATCGGAGGTCACTAAACACAAATATTTAGGACTAATACTGACATCAGACTTAAAATGGAATGAACATGTTCAATACATTGAAAGAAGGGCAATGAAGAAGCTTGGTTACTTGCGAAGGAGGCTTGTAAATGCTACACCGTACATCAAACTTCTCGCATACAAAACTTTTATTAGGCCAATATTAGAATACTCAGCTGCTTTGTGGGATCCCTTTACTATGTCCAATATTAAAAAGCTAGAAATGGTCCAACGAAAATCTGTTCGATTTGTGTTTAATTGTTATAGTTGGCGCACATCACCTTCACTTCTTTTAGTTAGAGCGGAGCTCGAAAAACTACAAGAAAGAAGAAGAACGGAAAGGCTGAAGCTATTTTACCTCACTTTTCGTGGAAAAACTGGAATTAGCAAAACAGTGCATATTAAACAAACAGGTGAATGTGATGTGCGCGTATGTCATTCAAAGAAAGTTGTAGATTACGTAAACCGCACAGATACGTTCAAGTATTCTTTTTTTCCCAGAACTACCCGTGCGTGGAATAGCCTAA
>JALIZH010025802.1:0-14259 GCA_030522465.1 Rhipicephalus appendiculatus | reverse complement strand
GCGTGCGCGTTAACTAAAAGCGGACTGCGGGTCTCTGTGTCCAGTCGGAGTCTTCTGTCTCTCATTGCCCATTAGCAGCGATTGGCATGTTCCAGAAGGAAACACCGCTCCATCAGTGCGTGCTTTGCGCCTCCCCAGTTTTCTCTCCTGCGCAACGCTGCGATGAGCGCCAGCGTCAACGCCGCCGCCAGTGTAAGCGTTAGCGCCCGCTGCTTCACATCTACACATGGTTCAATTTAGCGGGAGATGGTGTAATTTTTTCGCAGCCGAGCGTTTTCTTTCCTTTGATTTTTTAAATGTCAAGCATTTCTTAGCGAACTTCGGCGACATTGTATCTATCTATCTATCTATCTATCTATCTATCTATCTATCTATCTATCTATCTATCTATCTATCTATCTATCTATCTATCTATCTATCTATCTATCTATCTATCTATCTATCTATCTATCTATCTCTAGCCGCCTACGACTTTTTGCTCTCCAGACCGTACCGTTATGGGATTCTACGTGAATTCGTATGGCATAACATGACTGTATGAAGAACATGAATGACTGGTCGTATCATGAAAATCATGATTAACTTGTCATGAACGGCATGAATTTACACGCCATGGCCGTGGTGCTTCTGCCGCCATTTCCTTAACATGATATATCCAAAAATTGGTATGATGACACATTTCTGCATGACCAACATAAGAAAACTGGTAATATGAAAATCATGACGTGCATGTCATGTACAACATGATTTACATAGCACGCTCATGACGCGCTGACGGTCGTTTCGCCAGCTTGATATACACCACATTTGGTATTGCCTGATGGGACTGCATGACGAACATAAATGACCAGTGGTAATATGGAAATCATGATATGTCATGTGCAACGTGACTTCCATACCACGCTCATGGCACCCACGCAGCCGTTTCCCTAGCTTGATATACACCAAAATTGGTATTGCGCGACGTGACTATGACGAACATAAGTGACAGGTGCTAACATGTAAATGATGACATGCATGTTTTGTACTGCATGATTCGCTCCTTGCTGGCCGCTTCGCATTGCATCAATTCCCGGACAAGCGTCTGGTTGACCTTCCTGCCTTTCCTTCTTCTTCTTCCTCCTCCCAAAATGCGTGGGATCTACCGTTTTTTTTTCAATATATAACTAATACCTGCATCTGCTCCACGCCTTCACTATAGTAAGGTCGCTTTATTAAACGAAGTATTTCTTAGCGTACCAATGGACACCGTAACCATTCTTTCTTATCATATAACTAACTTTCTTATCAATAAAATAGAGTACATATATAACTGTGATTTTGGCGCAAAATACTGGATTTCGCATTGTAATAAAAAACATATATATTCGGCGATTAAAAGGTAAAGAAAAAAATGAAAAATGCGCTATGCTTACAAACACACAGTGCGACAATGCGAATTTCACATCCAGCGGAAAGCATGTATCCAAGTCATGATGGCCAGGGCAAGTAAGGTGTCGGACTTGAAGAATGTCGTGCACATTCTTCAAGTCCCGTGTCTTCTTTGCGCTGGCCATCATGAGTGCATTCCAACTCGCCCAATTTGCAACTTTATTATAACTCAGGCTTTCTAGTTCACTTCGTAAAGCAATCCATACTTTATGCGTTTCACTTAATTTTCTGGAAATGTCGCAGCTTCGGGGGTAATATAAGTATTGGACGTATAACACCGTAAGGTCTGTGCGCCCTTCTAAGAGAGTGCGTTATATAGGACGCCACCAATATCAGGATGTCAGTGCACATTAAAGAACGCCAGATGGTCAAAATTTACGGAGCCCTACACTACGGCGTCCCTCATGACCATATGGTGGTTTTAGGACGTGAAACCCCAGATATAATTATTATTATCGCCAATATCAACACGAATATACAATGCAATCTATCCTAGCCCGCTTATCAGGTTTGCATTTTTTCGTCACAATTCAATCTCTTCTTCATATGCTTCGTTGCGTTGCGGACACCATTAGACGTTTAAGTACAGCTCCCGTACTTACTCTCTTGCTACTCCGATCGCAGAGGGAGTTTTCCATCGCTCAACTTCCAAGACGCAGGCCATCGTGTAAGGCATCTGCTTCCGGTCCTCCCATGTAGGCCGGCGTTCGTGTCCGATCACCTCGTCGATTTCCCGTTGCACCCGCGCTTGCACCGTGTCGGGGTGTTTTGCAAAGTTAATCATCTGCCACGACATCGTCATGCTGGTGCTGAAGGTACCACCCATGAGGAACGAGTTTATGTTTCCCACCAGGTAGTCGTCTGTGGAAAAAGCAAGCGGCTGCTGACTCTGCTCGCTCCGGAAACACCTTCAAGGTACAGCTGGCGCATTAAATGCCTTTCAATACAACTTCATCCTTTACTTCAATTTTGTATTTATGTACACACAACTTCGCAGTAAAAGCATTTGCAACGCAATGCCATTTCTTGTTACGACTCAATGAGACCCACCAAAACAGAAACAATGAAAACGACGCTCTGTGCGCAGCTTTCATGGTCCCCGTCTTGGTGTCCTTATTGGTGTCGATATGTCGCAATACCAACTAGCTTCGACCCAGCCTCTAATTCCTTTTGAGGGCTTATTGGCATTTTCCACTATTTTGTGGGTACCCTTTGGGAATGCGCTCGAGGACCTGCCTTGTCAGTTGAGATATTCTCTTTGCGCCCTTGCCAAAGCAATCTTTTCTGTTTGATTCGTCTTTTTTGAATTTTTAGGGGCGAAGCACGTTAAGACCTCACAATGTCCGTCCGTCTTCAATCCGTCCGCGCCGTAGTGCACAGTCGAAGGGCAGGTGCGCCATCCGTGTGGCGCCGCGCGATAAACAAACACATCGATCAACTCCGTGATAACACGATGCCGCCCCAGGGGTCGCTGATATAGGCGCGCGCTCCGCGCAGTCGGTGCCGCCGCCATGGACGAGAGCGCACGTAAGGCGCTCCAGGCAGCGGCTCAGCGGCAACGTCGTGAGTCTGATGCATGGTGCTTCGCCCCATCGTCCAGCATTCACTTCGTGGATATGCGTGTATTTTTTTTTTGCTTAGTTGCGCGTGTGGAAACGGCCACTGCGAAAACCATGCAAAAACGAGACACGTACTGAAATTGATCACTTGTGAAAACTGAACGCTGGAAAAATTTTTCAGCCAGAGACTTGGAGGATGTTTGGGCTTCACCTTTAAGTGTAGAACGAGATAGGGCAATCAGGGGATCCCGCGCATCGCTTTTAACCGTGCCGCAAGAAAGAGAATGTTTGTGCGCGTAACATTTGTCCATTTCAAAGTATCCTAGAAAACCTACTGCAAGTAAAGTTTTCGATGGGCCCACCACGCCATAATTCTTCCTTTTGCAAATTAGTGAAATACCCTCTAGGCGTCCGTAAGTTGCCAAGCGCACTTCCGCAGCTCCATACTTTATAATGGGAGGGAAGCTTTTAACCATCCACATAATGCGCAATACACATGCTTTGACTTTTGGTGCGATCCTACGATTCTGCCACGCAAGTATTACACGCGTTAAGCTCACTCTTTACACTACATGAACTTCTTATATCGTTTTCCTTTTTTTTTTCGATGACCCAATTTCAAGCAGAGGCGTTGCTTCGTGGTAAAACCCCTTTGCTTGCCACGCACAAGGCATGGGTTCGATCCCTAGCCGGACAGAAGATTGTTTATTATTTACTTATTTGTATCTCGCGAATTTTCGGTCACGGACGATGCCCATTTTTCACAGACAACCAACGACCCCGCCATCGACAACGGAATTTTCGCGAAACGAACTGCATGACTCCATCGCGTTAATAGCCACTCAGGATGTGCTATTTTCGACGCCTACGCAGATTTTTGTTGCAGTTAGGGCCTCGTGTTTTCAAAGCATACTATTCTTGAAATTCGGAGGATATATTTCGGAGCTAACTTTTTTACCCAAGTTGGACGTTTGTCAATGTTTATTTCTCGTGAATCCGCAATTCTACGAAATTCGGATTTTCGTTTTGCATTATTCTCCAAAATAGATAAAATTATATTTGAAGACGAGAACATCAGAACACACCAAGCGTGTTTTAGTTGTGTGGAAGGTTTGCATGCACAAACATATATGACACAAGCACGAATGCTTCAATACAAAACACCTGTGTTGTGTGTATTAAACATTAAAGCTCATTGTATTAAACGCAATCATACTTTACGAGGTTGCTGTCACTGATGAAAGCGCTCTCTGTTCAAGTGATTCTCATCTTTGAAAATGTGTTTTCAACCTTCCCAAATATTGATGTGCAAGCCTCACCGGAATGCACGGAAAGCTTCACGATTACTTCAGATTATTCTGTTAAGCTTACACGCACGACACGACTATTCTATGAAAAAAATCAAGAGCGCGAGCAAAAAGAAAAAAAAACGCAACACAGGAGGCGCAAGCGTTTATTTTTTTTTCTTTTTTGGTGTTCAGTAATTCAGGAATAGACCAACTAGGCACTCAAACAGTCCTCTTAAGCAAATAGTGTAGTTTATCATGTCATTTCGATAAAGAACGGGAACAGGGGCATATTAAACGTTAAAATCTAACCAAAGTGCGTTGGCCGGCTAGTTGGTTCATCATGCTAAGCTTGTAGAGCGTGCCTGAACGCGGATAGAGAGGAAATGCACAGTCAGAAATGCGGCTGTATTCCAATGTTTGAGAAAACGAGTATTTTAAATAGGACCAAAGATAGATTGACTAGGAAAATCTTTGAAGCCTGTGAAATAAAAAAAAAAACGAATGATAAGTGTGTCAGCATGCCATCACTGTCGCTGTCTGACAAGGAATTGAGTTTTCTAGACCCGTCACCCTAGTTTCGTTGCAAGAGGTTGCGATTGCGGCAAAAAACATGCGCGTTTGGCTCCTTCTGTATCTTTTTTGCTTTGTTTTGACCTGCCAACGTATGTATATATATGCGTCATGTGCACATTAAAATAAACATTTCCAGTTGAAAGAGCGGCGCTATGTGTGTCTGTGCGTATTTTCTTCTCTGCCCGCATTCATTCGCGCTGTACAAGCCTAGCTTAAAATCTATGTTTATCCGATATTCCGAATTGTAAAAAAAAAGTTTACTGGCGAGTATTTACTGGATTTTCTCGAATGTATCCGAAAACACGGAGCTCTAGTTATAACGCAGCTCCGATGCGAGAACACCTGTGCTTTTTTTTAGGCGTCGCTCGAGAATGTTACGCCGGAGTAAAGAGACAGTACGGGGTTTTGTGCGGTACAAATCACAATTGTAAGTGACAAAAATTTTCATGCATTGCGCACGCATCAGTTTGCCGCAAGAAATCAAGGAAATAAATCACTTCGCAGTTTCGCAAATAGTGCGTAGGGGTAAATAACCGGGTACTTGAAGCCGGCATGATATTATGGGGTGACCGTACGAAAAATTCAGCTGCTTGCCTCTAATTCTTTCCTTAACTATTTCAGCGCGACCGCTGCACCCATCAAAAGAAAAAGTATTTCACGTTATTTACTAGTGTATCTTCCAACATCACACGTTGAAGGCATGACTTTTGTGGTCGCGTTTTTATTCCGTAGTCTGGTGTGGCCATACTGGTAAGCACCCTTGTTTAACAGAAGGTATACGGGGTTTGTTTTAATCTGCGGTGTCGCATGAGGTGCATTCTGATTCGATCAATACTCCAGTGTCACGGTAGCGAACAGAGGTCAGCTACCAAATGTAGTACAACATCTTAAGCTACTTATCTAGTGATTTAGACAGTATTAATGGACCAAAACCTTAACTTTTGTCTTTGATTCCTAATGTTTTAAGTGCTTGTTAACTTACGGAAAAATAAAAAAACCAGGCAAAGCCACTGTATGTGCACTGGTTCTGTGGTCGTAAGGCGGAAATAAACAAATAAAATAGCACAAGCGAGTGCGATACAGGTCAGTTAGGATTTGCTAATACGAATCAAAGTTTTCTTTATCATTCTACTCACCTCTGAACAAGGAATTCGATTTATCTCTGCTTTCTTGTATCTTTTTCACGTACCCAAGAATGAAGTCATTCTCTGTTTCGCCGGATTTTGGTCACCTTGTAGGCTTCAATGTGCTCCCTAAAAGTGGCCAATATAAACACAGTTCTATATCACCTGATATGTCCTCTATTGGCTAGTATGCGGGGAAACCAATGCACCGTGATATTTCTCCACAGCTATTTTTCCTCGCTTACCGGTACGCCTTTGCTAATATACCGAATTTAATGGTTGCGTCAAATATTCCTCGCAGCGATAGTTCCGGCATATGCCAAACCATTATCCAGTTACGAGCCCTGCTTTCGGCTCATTCGGTACAAAATGCACCACTTGTTTCCAGATAAACATCTCGTCCACATGCTGCACCAAATGTAGCTCACATGAAGCACTAATTTCGTTCTTGCTTAGCGATTGGTGTTATTCTAAATCCTGCGCTATGTGCAGCTCCACTACAGCGAAACCTGAGGAACGTGCGTAGCTCTGGGCAGCCAGTGATTCCCGTTTGTAGAGCCCCCGCTGCTTCATTTACCAAACACTTGATGACGCAAACGCCTCAGGTAAGCATGTACGATATCCCCGGCACGAGTAGAATCTCGTTAGGGAGATTCCGAAACTTGGTGCGCGACATGCGCGACACATTTTGGTGCGCTTTAGCGACTTGCTGCTTGTTACGGAAGTTGAGATACAAGTCACCCGAAAGGAGTTCGCTAAGTTTGTTTCCTGCTCCAGACTCAGGGAGGAAAGCGCCGGAAAGCAATCGGTGGGAGGAGCGATTGCACGAGTGGTGGGGTGGTGGTGCCCTCTCTTGCACGGCTCGGCGTCATCCGAACGTTTTCTAAGCGTTTTTTAGCAATTTTAGCAATTTTAAGATAATTGTTGCGATGCCTTGTTGGTTTTTTCTGATAATTGTATTATTTCAGACTTTGGTCGTTTATTTTAATCGGGTCTTGATCACTGTTAGCTTTATTTGAGGCCCGTATTAAATGCTTTATTGTGAGAATGATCACACCGTATGAGATCTGCGAATGGAATACAAGCCGGGCCGCTAAAGTGCTATGCACAAAAAAAGAAAAACTTTCGCGGTTTTTTCAGGACTGTTTATTCAATTTGATAATGTTTACCGACGAAACACAAAGTATATTGGCAAATGCAGTGTATTGCACATACAGCGCGGTACACTTGCTAAATGAAGCCTGAAAGTTGCTACGCGCAGCAAATGTAATCCAAGGCATATTTTTTAACAAAACCAAACTCTCGTCAATCTGCAGGACCTTGAGCTGAAAATGAGGCCTTCCAGCTGACGTTATTGTCAACTTTTCGCTCAACATGATAAAATAACTCGAACCTTTGAGTTGCGCAGAGGTGGCAGTTAATTTTGATCAATTTTATTATGCCGTTGTAGAACACTAAATAAAATATGACAAAGAAAAAACTTGAAGAAAGAGTTCCGCTACCGGGAGTCGAACCTACGACCTCTCGCTGCGCAGCACACGTCGCGAAACGACTCCGCCACAGCACACGTTCCTCGGCGCACTAACGGTGAACTATTTAGGTAAACCATTTACCGTTGGCGGTTCTCAGAGCTCGGTGGTACTTCGTGTTCTCGATGTCACTAGCGAGATGGACGCGAGTGGCACGATGGGCGCGCTTTAGAGATTGTGCCCCCGTGCGTTGCGATGCCCTCGCTCCTCTTCTGGGCGTGTCACTCGTGCACGCACGCTTATCTCTTGATGGGGAGGTTTGTACGTCTTGTGCTTGCACCACAATTTTCTTTGAAGTTACAGAGAGGACGAAGCTCACTTCCCTCGCTGCAACGGCCGAGTTTGCGAAAGAAGCACGCCGCTCACACACAAAGAAGTAACAACTGTGACAATTTGTTAGTTCGCGCTTGTCCTGTGTATCCGTGTGCGTTAGTTCCGTACGTCCTTCTTTGTGTTTGAGCAGCGCGCTTTAAGTGTCGATGTGTGACAGTTGTTGGATCGCGCTCGACCTCGTGCGTCCTTTCTGCTAGACGCGCGCGTTGCAACTTTCAAACTGCTTGCGGTTATTGGCGTCACATAACAATTCGTTGCTATAGCATTCATTCCTTCGCCTTTTGTGGAAACAATGTACAGTAAACGCTCAACTACCTCTGTGAAGACATGTTTCACTTTCGTGTTATAGCGATTCCTATGACAGAGCGGTCAGCCATGTTTGAACGAAAGTTTTACTAGCATAGTGGAGCAAGTTTCGTTGTGTCTTTCCGCGTGGCCTTGAAGGGAATAAAGGATAACCCGTGACAAGCCACGCGAAATTTAGTTGTGTCGTTGCAGCTGTGCACGAGCCTATAGGCGATGCGCAAAGCGCCGACGACGCCATCTGCCGCCACGGCTCGGAAGCGCAGGCGGGCTCGGGCGAGCAGTTTTCCCACGAGCGTGTACGCGAGTGCACGGATGGACGTGTTTTCATCGTGATTTAACACCTCTGTCGGGCTTCAGCGATGTCGAAAAATAACTGCCGCGTTGTCGGCTAATCAAACACATACAAAAAATCGCCAGAAACGCGCTTCTACAGGTTTCCGGTGCTATTTCATTAGCGAGATGCGAAGGCGGTGGATTGCGGCTGTCCGACGCAGAAGGTAAGCAATCGCGCTTTCTTTACGACAGTGTCAGAACGATTACCGTGTTTTTATTTCTCCATTTATGTCGCTACGTCTTCAGCAAACGCTACTACGTTTACACTTGGTCGCCTCGCCTGCATTGTAGACGCTACAATGCACATGAGGTTGTTATTACTGATAAGACGCGATGCCTAGGCTCTCTTGAAAAACGAATGGCACGAAGCGCAATGCCAGAGAATGTGGGGAAGGTGACGGCTCCTCTAGAAAAGCGCCGTGGAATCACACGTGTTCTGCACGAAATCGGCTGCATTCTACCTATTGATGGCACTGGAATGCGATCACCGGTGCAGAATGTTCGCTGTGCGCTCGCCTCAACTCTACGCATATTGGCTGTAAAACATGGCACCTGTGCGCATTGAAGGCTTTTTGACAGGACATTCAACCGATTCAACCTCCTTTTGAATGCCTGGTAACATGACTTCATACTGATGTGACCGAGGAGGGGGTACAGGCTGCCACCCAAGCTCCGGCAAAGAACTCTTGCGAGGCTTCTTGCTTACAAAAAAGGCACGTTTATTTGCATATTTACAAGAGTAAACAAACTAGGCGTAGAGACGCGCCTTTACATGAGAAGAGTTCGCAAGCGACAAGAGGCCCCCAGCGCACTCTCGATGCGCTCCTTTATATCCGTCCGTGCACGCGCGTCTCGTCAAGTTTTTTCACAGGACGCGGACTGCGTGTACCAGCAACGCCGATGCGCGTTCCCTGCAGCGCACAAGAACACCTCTTGCGTTCCTGCTGGACGCGGACTGCGTTTGGAAGGCATGCCGATGAGCGTCCCTTGCAGGCCGCCTTGGCGGTTATAACTAGAGACCGGATTATAGGCAAATGCCTATTTTTTTCCTTGCGTTCCTATCGCGCCACTTTGATATATGAGCATGAATTAGGGGTAAAGGAGGGCTTTTATAGTGTTTTTATAGTGCCTATAAATGCCTATTTTTGGGGTTTGTGCCTAAATGTCTATAAGTGCCCATAAAGGCCTATTTTCAAAATTGGTGCCTATATGAACGCTATTTAGCCTCAAATTTTGCTTTCGAGTACAGTTTGAGACCGCAATTCATGTTACCGGGCAAAATTGACGTTTCGGAACTTTATGGGGTGCAACAACCTATAGTTCCCTAGTCAACAAACATCCGGGAGGCAACCGGTAGCAGCAGTGAAATGGGACGCGCCGGCCACCTTACCCCACCGCACTGACATGGCGCGAGCGGTTGAAGCCGGGGAGAGGAAAGGACGCTATTTCTGCAACCCTAAATGGGAGCACGTCCCAGACGGGAAGGCGGGAAGAGGAGAGGGGAAGAAGAGGAGAGTGACGTCTATGGCCGAGGACGTGGCGGGCGGCTTTTACTGCCGGTTTTCCAGTCCAGTGTTCCCATGGAATTGAAGCACCTCCTTGAAGACTTGGGCGTGGTGGGGGCAGAAAACAGGAGGTGCCGGCGCGCAGCAGCAGGAATATGGAGAGTGAATGCGAAACCATGGAGTGCCGTCAGGGGAAAATAGAAAGTAGGTAAAAAAAATCAGATGTGCACATGGCTTTTGTTTCGTTTGTAATTTACTCTTAAAGGGCGCTTCACCAGGTTACATGAGTAATTTTAGTCAGATACTGGAAGTGTTCGCGTGCCCAATGAAGAGCTTTGTATGACAAGAACTTTTTAATTGGTTCATTACGAGCCGCGAAAGCATGATGCCGGTAGATGAGCTTGAAACCTATGCCACTCGCAAGCCAAATTCCTTCCCTGCTTTCTTCGGTATCAGAGAAACTCGGAGCCGGAAGATCACACGACGTTGACGCATCAACATGCCATGCGCACGCAAGATTACACTATGTGCAAATGACATGCCCTAGCCAGGTCGTGCGCACAAGCGGTGTTGTATTGTTTCGGCGTTCGCTCTATAGTGTACTGCCTGTTTCTGTGGGATAAATCCGTCTATGCGTTTGGAGAGGCTGGCATGGATCCTCTATCCTTACCACGACACAGCGCGTCGCACAGCTGGAACTGCAATAAGGAACGATGCACCAAAAGCATGCTAAGCGTTGTCAGGGCTGGCGCCGGCACGACGCGGGAACGGCGAGACACGAACACAAAAGAAATATAGGCAGCTAAGTCTCGCATCGCTCTCGATTCGAAGAAAAAACTAAAGAAAAGTGCGCACACATTCCGTTTGTATGTTTTGATATTTCTATTAACTTTCATTCTTCTATTCAAGCAACAGTTGCACAAATTACACATGTAGCCTCGAATAATTTACGCAGTTTCATGTACTACTGTGACATACACAGGACCATTCCTTGTTGAACTTCACCTCCCCCACATTGGTGCGCGCGCCCGTGAGATAAAGGGCACGAGGCATTCAGTCTGACATTTCACCTCCTTCCGGGGAGCGTAGCGTTGCAAATCTTGGCAGACGTGATCGTTAGCGCAATGCATGCATTACACTTCTAGCTCGAAACGCTCAAACCTGGTAAGGGGCCCTTTATGGTGTTCACACAAAGAGGAGAAATTGACTCTGCGCTATTAGACCCGGCGAATACAAGGCTAACAGACCCTTCTGGCCTTTTAGCGGTCTGGCTATTGAATCCTGTGCTGCCCTTTCCAGCCATGCCGAAAAGAAGCAGACCCAGGAGCGTGTTTGTTCGATGGTGGACACTTAACTTACCATTCTGTACAATAAAAGGAGAGACCGTGTTCTGGAAACCGCGCCCGAAAAGGGACCATTGCATGGCTATGTTAAATCATTAACGCCTTTGTACAATTATAAAATATAACATTTGTTTGCTTTCCTGTCGTAGACCAGGTCGCGCAAGTCCTTATTCGAAAATTTCAGTTTTTGTAAAAATTTATTGTGCCTATATTTACGATTTTGGGGGCCTAAAACTGTGTTTTTCCTGCCTATTTTTGGCGCCTAAAACACGATTTTTTAGTGCCTAAAAATCCGGCCTCTAGTTATAACAATGCTAATAGGAAACCCTTGCGCCACTAGCGCAAGCTGCCGAGATATTTTTTCACAAGTTTATCGTGCTGGTTTCAAAGTTTTACCAACGCTGACCCTTCGCGTGGCCACACCCCTGAAATCCATGCGCCGGTGCGACAGCGCTCCCTCAAAATCTACTATATAAACACATGGCACGTAAACGAAGCTACTGTGTCGAGAAAAATCGTTGGTTCACGCGTTGGTTCACTATTATAAAGGGCGGCTCCTTTGCGCACACTATCGCCGCAAAAGTAATAATTTGGGACGCGCAAAAGCGGCAAATCGCACGCGCGCCACTTCCGTCATGTTTTGCTTGCTTGCAGTGAAAGGAGGCGTCTGCTACGCGGCCCGTTTGCGGTTCCGACGGCCGCCGCTACGCGGCTTTCAGTGGCGCCCCTATAAGCGCTGCGCATCGCGGATAGCGAACACCATTCTCGGCACGTCTGTCCACCTCTCCAAATGGCCTCCCTCAGTGTCCGAGGTGAAAACGCAAGGAACGCACGCATCCGATAGCAGAGAACCACGTGAGTGCGAGCGTCTGTTGGTGGTTTAGGGGCCAGGCGTTTTTCGCGTCGTTTGTGGGAACGGCTTCGGAAAGTGACGAAACGACGGCAGTGAGTCCACGCAAGCACGTTCGAGAAGCCATACTGTTTGGCTTCTCGAAATTTTGCTTAGGCTACGAGGGTAAGCAAGCGCAAGCAAGGTAACAAGTTTTCGCTTGCACAACCGGGCCTTGCCGAGGTAAGCTGCCGCCATTTTTGAACACTTTCTGCTAACGGCAGTGGCTAGCGAAAAAAAAAAGAAAAGACTAGATTTGCCGGACGTGTGATATTCGGGAAGAAACAAAATTGAATTGGGGTGTTGTAAATGAAACACAGGAAGAATGAAAGTAAAACTTTCTCTTAGTAAAGACTGATAGCAAGCTGTCCTCATTTTAAAAAACTTTACCTTACCCCCGCCTATAAACTTTGCCCGTTTTTGTCGTTGGATGCGTCAAACGCTTTCGTAGAAGTAGTGACATGGAATGATGCTCCTTACATAGTGAACCGTCCGTCAAACACCAATGAAAAACTCTACGTACTCAACTGCATGGTTTAACTTATGTTAGCGCACACAGACGAAGACGCAAAAAGGAAAGACAATCGGGCAAGCACTTGCTCGCAATTCAAAGAATAATTGAACGAGGAAGCCTATAAACACAACAAACAACTGACCGACGCATGCGTGGCAATACAATTATGCGTTAACTGCGGCAATAAACTATGAAGAAATGCTATCAAGGAAAACATAGTGCTCCGCGTGCAACAAACCTGAAGGTTGGGGGCTACACTGATCTCTTTATCTTTTATTTGAAAATTTTGAAAATTATTTTGAAAATTTGCGACACCAATCCGAAAATTTGCGCTGTAGGCTTTTCAGTGCTCGATTTCAGAACGCGGGTTGTATAAAGCCCAATAGCCTCCATTTGATGGTGGAGAAACACAAAGCCACTCATGTATCATTTAGTTTGAGTTAAATGCTAGTCGAAGAATATTTATTGGAAATACTCCTTCGAAAACGTAATTGGGATATATTCGAAGGGATCAGTAATATATGCATCAAGTCGCAAGAGCTTCTACAGTGATATGTGTTCGGAAAGGCCATCAGCATTTCTTCAATGTAGCGGCACATATTATGAGTGAATGATAGTCGGCGTATGGAACATTAAATACACCTACTTGGACAAGGCATCCAGTTTCGCCATCGCTTGTGCGATCCGATATTCTTTGGTTAAAGGAATCCAGGCGAGTAGTTTTCGTAGTCTGTTCGGCAGGAATTGGTGGCCCGACCCACCGAACAGAGCGAGCGCTGCTTGGTTCATCAAGCCGTGGAGCTTCGACCGCATCGGGTGGTCGTGGGTGAAAAGGTCACCGTAGAAGAAGGATACAATGTTGTTGAATGCGCAGGGCACCACGTACTCGGTTAGGTCGAGCGGCTTGCCGTTAGCATCGCCAATCTTGTCAGCTGCGCGTCGGAACTCTTTCTGCCATTCACAAAGGAAGGGAGGCGCGTGGTCAAGAACGGAGAACAGAAAAAAGCGACTAAAGCACCTGAACTCTGAAAACTTCAGAACCCGCAAAAAAATGTGCAGCTCACCAAGACTCATTCATGACATATATTTCGCGCTTAAGGCTCACTAGGACTAAGACTCACAAATGTTTTCCTCTACCGGACTCACCCGAATACAGACTTACTGAAATATTTATCAACATGACTCACTCTGACTCAACTCAACAAAATACTGCTCACTCAAACTCACTCAAGCAACCAAACAATGCTGAACACAATGTTTATCCATTTAGACACAAACGTACGCTTTTAAGCTACATTGTTTTTATGTTGTAGAAAGAAGTAGCTGTGACCATGTAGGTCGCAGCGATGACCAGGATTTGTAACGTGCCGTTTCGCGCTGTTGCCCGAACGTTTCAAATATCGCAGTCATCGTATGTTCAGTGTGGTGCCTGCTCATCCATACTTAACAAAATAAAATTTGTCGCTCACTAATGAGGGCCAGTTTCGCTGCCTAGGTGAAGCAATGAGTGCGATTACAACAAATTTGTATG
>JALIZH010025801.1:0-18234 GCA_030522465.1 Rhipicephalus appendiculatus | reverse complement strand
TAAACAACAACTTCAATACTTATTTGATACACTTACTGCCAACTATCCCGCCACGTGACGTAGTTGTGCTTTTAAACTTTGTAACATATTTAAGGTTCTTAAAAATGCGAGCAGCATTTCCCCTTTGCTTCACAATAAAGCACTTTAGCAGGGATTCTCGGCAGACAAAGTAGCTGCCGCCAAGGAGATCTATACCAAAGTGCTATTCTTTTTTCTAGCAACCAGCCGACATTCAAGCCACTCCACGTAGAAATGCATTCTCTATAGCGTTTTGTGAGAAAACGCGTTTTGTCCACTACGTCCTAAGAAACATTAGAAGAGCTGTTATACAGGGCAACTCCTCCCGCTCCATGGCGGTGTGTACCCTATTTTACCTCTGTCTTGGATTTTTTCTCGGTACTAATGTGGCAAATGGAATGGTAATTTGTTTAATAATAAAACTGTACGCTTATATTAAAGCTGTAAACTATATTTTTAAACATCATGCATAGCCAGTAAATTCAAAATAATTTCTCATATGCAAATATGATGGAACCTATTGATATGGTTACTCCTCATTGAGATGACGCTCGAGTTTTCTTCACTATCAAACAGGAAAATAGTTCATTCACATTTTTCTTACTTGAAAATACACCTGGAATTGCTGCGCCCATATAGCTGTCGTCAATTGGGGTCTTGCTGAAAGAAATCCAAGTTTCGCAAATATTGATTACAGGATGAATTGGGCATGGATAACTCACACATATAGAAATACGTTATTAGCTAATTCAATTTTATCTGAATGGGCGGCTAATCAATTTTCTGAAGGAACTCATCAAGGAACTCAGCCGCGTGGACAAATGCTTACAATCGAAAACCTCATCATTATGAGAGCAGATAGTGCACCTTTTAACAGGATACCGTTCAAGAGCTTGTTTCGCAGAAATTCCGGTGTCGCCGTTGGTGTAGGCAACGCCTCCTCTATTTTATCAATGCCAGCCAAATGCGCCCGTTCCAGCCGTTCACCACCCTCTCCTCTAGCCCTTTCCTACTCTCCCCCATCGCCTAGCCTTCGCGGGGGCTTTGCGTTCATGGGGGAGAGCACCCGTGATGCAGTGCCTCACGACGGAAATCATATGAAGTAATTTTTTGTTCAGTTCTGTGCAGATCCGTGGGGCGGCGTGTTGCATCCCTCGTGTTCACTATGTTGGCTGTCACGCTGGCTCTGTAAGAGACACAGTGTTTTGAGATAGCGCGCGTCTCCGTTCGTGGCGCTATGCGGGCAACCAATGGGGACGCGTCACAGCGACACTGCAGTGCATGCGCTGCCTTCAAGAGATGCCTCACGAGCGCTGTGAGGCGGCGGCGGCATTGCTTCGAGCTAGAAAGAAGGAGCACGAAGGAACAAATCGGACAGACGCATGATATTGGAGAGGGAAAACGCGTCTATCGCATCTCCGTGCGAAAGCGCTCGGACGCACGTGTGACGCAAAGCAGACCTACCCAACATGTGGCGTCGCATCACGACCACTCCCTGAACTAAGGCGGACCGGCGGCTCCCATTGAGGGGCGAACGTTTGCACTGGTATTGAATAAAATAGAGGAGGCGTTGGTGTAGGCGTCGACGTCGTTCGTTGTGCGCGAAAAACCATCTTGTCCGTGACAGAAAAATCAAGATGTAAAAAATAAATAATAGAAAATTCGGTCCGAGTGAGAATCGAATCCAGACTGTCTGCGTGGAGGGCAGGTGTTATACCAGTGAGCCACGCTATTGCTCGAAACTGATTCCTAAAGAAAACACGACATGAATGTCACATAGTGGAGGGAGTCCATTTAACGCGCGTATTTTGCGTGGGAGAAGCGTAGAATCGCGCCAGGTGTCAAAACAGGTGAATTGCGCAACGAGTGGGTTTTGTTAAAGCCAACCCATTACAAGGCTCTGAATTGTATTGACAGGTGGTCGTATCGTCCGCTAAGTCAGCAGTCGGCGTGTCCAAGTTGAAACTCTTTGTTTGGCCGAACTTCTGGCAGGGAAACCGAAACTAAAACTACAGCAAGCAACGCACGCTGTGTACTGATACCGACGAACAGAGCGTCGGTCTTCGATGGAGTGGCTATCGTTAGAACGCGCCGCCTTATACACATCAGGCATCGAATTTTCTATCCTTATCCCTGGTCATCGCGCAAGGTCTGGAATAAGCTCGAATGTTCGCGTCTTGCGCGCAATCTTAACAAAATGATCTACTGCAATCGTGAAGCTTCTCGAACCTTGAGGCGCGGCGCGGTTGTCAGCATTGCTGACATGATTCGTGGGCTTAAACCGAATACAGCAAAAGTGAAATAAGAAACTCGCGGGTCAATGCCCCCCCTCTGAATAATAAAGCATCGTTCCGATGCTTAAAACAGACATGGAGGAAAATGCATGCAACAATAAATAACAACAATAAATCAAGGAAGTACAATAAACACAAGCAAGAAAGTACAATAATAAAGCAAAAACTACAGTCCTCAAATTCACTAACTCGCTTAAAACGGCTTAAGGCACACCACATGGACGACTTCAGGTCGCGCTCGGCGTCGTTGAGAGTTCGTAAAGCCGTCCGGGACAACGTCGTAGTCAAGAGCGCCAAGTCGTCGAAGCACCTTGATATGCCCCAAGTACCGCCGAATAAGTTTTTCACTTAGTCCACGGTCGCAAAGAAAATGCGGTCACTGCTTTTTCCTTTCCCTTTATTTCTGTCTATTTCTCTCCTCAAACCTCTTCCTACCACTTTTTTTAAGGGCGAAGCTGCTTAGGCTGCGGGTCTGTCCCTCCTCTGTAGTAGTAGTAGTAGTAGTAGTAGTAGTAGGTAGGTAGGTAGCCACGTGTAGTGGAATGTACCCACTCCACGTGATAAAGATGACGATGACGCAGTATAGTGGAATGTACCCACTACACGTGATAACGATGAAGTATCTGCCTCGGCGAGCTTTTTTACCACCAGCTCCAGAAGTCCAGCTGGTCGGCAGTGCATCTAGCTGTGGGCACGTTGCGGCGCTGAGCGTTGAAAGCGGGCGCTAGCTGTCGCCCGTCCTTCCCCCATGGGCTTACGAACCAGAGCGGGGTGGGAGTTTCAGGATAGCCAGCCGGTACGCCTTTCACCATGCCTGAGTTAGACGACGCCCAGTCACCTCACCTCGTCTGCGATCAGCCCTGTGACATTAGCTGACACGCCGGTGCCGACAGATGCAACGAGCGACGGTCTGGTGGCACCTTCCGATCACAACTGCAAGCGGCCAAAGGTTTCATACCATTGGTCAGAGAGACGTTATATCACGCGATGTGAGGGACTGGCATAATGTTGGCAGTCATAAGCCTTAGTTATTTTACAGTTGCGACATAGTTACTTGTGTTCTGTGTTTAATTATCTAGGTTTATATTGAATAACGGTTGTGTTTGTGTATTCTTGCGTTCATTCTTCTGACTCAAGCGAAACGTGCAGAGCGCTTACTTACATCGTGGGGTTACTGAAGCAGAACATTTTGTAAATAGTGCATACCCATCTGGCTGAAATTTAAAGGCTGTGGTGCTACTATGCTGTGAGAGAATCCATTCAGTTGTTTTTGAAAAACCTTTCCCAAAACGTCCCAGAAGAGAACAGCGTGCTCGCAGCTGATGAAGTAATGTTTAATTGCTTTCAGAAGATCACATAGGTGACAGTCAATTCAGGCTACAAAGATGCCTTCCTGCCTAACCAGGCTTTTACAGGAAGAGCTTTGTTATACATTTTGCATAAAAATTTCTTGGAGCATGGATAAATAGGCATTTTTTGCACAAGCACAAGCACGTCATGTCCAGCGAATTCAATATATAGTGATCAGTACTGGGAAGGCTTAAATAGTAAATCTAATATATCATTACACAGATGTTTTCTTGTAAAAATAATCATTTGAAATTCTCCGTGCAAGAAAGCGCACTGGTTTATGTACTTATTGCGTGAATGCTTAAATACAGGGAGAGGAGCTGAACTTGCAGCCACCATTATAACTTATAAAACATTGGCAAGACTCACGCGAATAAATTCTCAAGGGAGCTGATGAGCACAGTGTCAAAATTAGAGAGCGATTCACTAAATGTCTAATAAAAAGTTGCACCAGTCCAATACCACCCGTACAAAGAGGTCTAAAAAAGGTGTCCCGCCTTAGTCCCTCAAAGATTGTTAACCAATGAAAGGGAGCAGATACTTGGTGAAAAGATGGATGATCGTATTGTCACGTGGTCGTGACGTCCATGAAGGCAACAGTCGGCGTGTCAAAGAAGAAACTGTTTATTTGGCCGAACTTGTGGCCGTGAAACGTAAAGTCAGATTACAGCTATACACACTGGCACAGATAGCGGCGAACGAAGCGTCGGCCGTCGATCAAGTGATCATGAGTTGGAGCGCGCCGGCTTTTTATACATCACGCGTCGAACATTCTAGCCTTATCACTGGTCGTCGCGCAAGATCTGGAATAATCTTGTGTGTTCGCGTGCTGTGCGCAATGTTAAGAAAACGATCTACTACAAAAGTGAAGCTTCTCGAACACTGAGGCGCGATCTGCGCCGAGCGTTGCTCACAGTCTTTTTGTGGGTTTAAACAGATCACAACAAAATAACACGCGTGGCAAAGACCCCTCCGAAAAAGCATCGTCCGGATGCTTTAAAACAGAACATGGAAAAAAAATGCATGTAACAATAAAAAGCAAGTAAAAACTTGAGTTCGCAGGTCCCTTAACGCGCATAGAACGGTTTAAGGCGCACAACATGCACGACCTCGGGACGTGCCCGGCGTCGCTGAGAGTTCGAGATGCCATCCGGGACAACCTCGTAGTCGAGTGCGCCGAGACGTCGAAGCACCCTATACGGTCCGAAGTATCGTCGCAGAAGTTTTTCACTCAGTCGACGTCGTCGTATCGGTGTCCAGACCCAAACACGATCGCCGGGCTGGTATTCCACGAAGCGTCGTCGAAGATTGTAGCGGCGGCTGTCGGTCGTCTGTTGATTCTTGATGCGGAGGCGGGCTAGTTGTCAGGCTTCATCGGTACGCTGGAGGTAGGCGGTGACGTCGACGTTCTCTTCGT
The DNA here is from genome assembly GCA_030522465.1 of Rhipicephalus appendiculatus. Taxonomy (NCBI): domain Eukaryota; kingdom Metazoa; phylum Arthropoda; class Arachnida; order Ixodida; family Ixodidae; genus Rhipicephalus; species Rhipicephalus appendiculatus. The sequence goes on along the minus strand of JALIZH010025801.1, from coordinate 13,155 downwards.
CGGGGACGTTTGGTAGCATGGCGTCAAGCGTCGTCGATGGGCTCTGCCCGTAGACCAACTTGTATGGCGTCATCTGCGTCGTTTCTTGCACGGCCGTGTTGTATGCGAAGGTCACAAACGGGGGGATGGCGTGCTACGTCTTGTGTTCGACGTCGACGTACATGGTCAGCATGTCGGTGATGGTCTTATTTAGACGCTCGGTCAGGCCGTTGGTCTGTGGGTGGTACGCGGTGGTCCGACGGTGGCATGTGTGGCTGTATCCCAAGATCGCCTGAGTTAGGTCAGCCGTAAACGCCGTACCTCTGTCGGTGATGAGAACCTCTGCGGCGCCGTGTCGAAGGACGATGTTCTCAACGAAGAACTTGGCTACCTCGGCGGCACTGCCTTTAGGCAGGGGCCTTTGTTTCGGCGTAGCGGGTGAGGTAGTCGGTAGCCAAGTTCTTCGTCGAGAACATGGCTACCGACTACTACCGAGAACATGGCTACCGACAGTCGGCGTGTCAAAGAAGAAACTGTTTATTTGGCCGAACTTGTGGCCGTGAAACGTAAAGTCAGATCACAGCTATACACACTGGCACAGATAGAGGCGAACGGAGCGTCGGCCGTCGATCAACTGATCATCGTTGGAGCGCGCCGGCTTTTATACATCACGCGTCGAACATTCTAGCCTTATCACTGGTCGTCGCGCAAGCTCTGGAATAATCTTGAGTGTTCGCGTGCTGTGGCAATGTTAAGAAAACGATCTACTACAAACGAGTAGCTTCTCGAACACTGAGGCGCGATCTGCACCGAGCGTTGCTCACCGTCTTTGTGGATTTAAACAGATCAGAACAAAATAACACGCGTGGCAGTATTTTCTTTTCTCTTCATGCAGCTACCAATTTTTGCCGGCCGCCTACACGTCTTCTCGGTTTGATTCATTTGATGGCTTTTGATTATTTCACTTTGAAGATTTCAGTACCTGTATTCCTGCGAATACCAGAGAAATGACAGTATTTTTCTTGTGATGCCGTGTCCACAATCAGAACATTGATCGGGATAGTTTTGCAGTAAAAAAAAAGAAAAAGAAAGAGTGAGAGAGATCCACCTATTTTATAAAAAATCACGCCATATCCACGAAGTGAATGATGATGAGTGAGCGAAGCTCGATCGTTTTCATCTATGGCAGAAAGAGAATATGTGGTCTGGAACGCGCTTATACTTCATGGTCATCATCGTCATCGTTATCACGTGTAGTGGGTACATTCCACTAAACTGGAACGCGCTTATACTTCATCGTTATCACGTGAAGTGGGTACATTCCATTATACTGCGTCATCGTCATATTTATCACGTGGAGTGGGTACATTCCACTGCACGTGGCTATCTACCTACCTACTACTACTACTACGACAACTACAAAGGAGGGACAGACCCACACCCTTAGGAGCTTCGCCCCTAATATGCTGCATTCGCACTGAATAGCTAAGTGAGGTATCATTTCTGCGCAGAAAACATGGTAATTCAAAACTATACGCCCAACGCTATAGTTCCTGCCACCCGCTTGGGCATATTGTCCCTCATTCTTCTTAACGTTCACGTTCTATAAGCCTAATAGTTCACTATGGCTATGCATACGTTTAGGCGTAGAGCTGCGATTTTAACGCGATTACGTTAAAGAGCTCGTTTCGCAGAAATTCCGGCGTCGACGTCGGCGTCGTTGGTTGTGAGCGAAAAATCATCATCTTGTCCATGACCGTAAAAAACGAGAAAGATGCAAATAAAATAAATAATAAAAAATTTCGGGGTCCGAGTGAGGATTGAACCCGGGCAGTCTGCGTGGCAAGCAGGGGTTCTACCACACAGCCACGCCTCTGCTTCGAAATACAATGAAAATAACTTCCTCTGCTTGGAAATGCAGTGAAAATAACTGTCATGCTTCGCAAACGCGAGCGTCCTTTATATAGGCGTCGCAATATAACATGTAATATCCCAGGAATACTGCGTGGTACAAGCGTACATTGCCATCGGGCGTCAGAATATGTGACTGTCATAACGATTTCCTAGTTTAAAGCCGGCCACCCATTACAAACGGCACACACCTTACTGCACGTATTCCCTTAACACCACGTAGTGGGTGCATAGCAAGTATGCACTGAGTGGTTGTAGTAGGCACTCGGGACAGGATATTGCTATCGCGTTCAACTCTTAAAGTCGAAGATTAAGGGTCCCCCCATTTTTATCCGTGACAATCGCTGCGAAGTACATGAACATTATAATTAAGAAGAATTTAATAACCGTAAAATGTGGTTTTGATCACGATCAATTCCATCGGAGTCGTACTTCCTTATCTGAGTACACAAATCACAAGGTAAAACACGAATATGAACTGTTCTCAACAAATATATCTTGACTGCAGATAAACTCTGATGCTTGCTTTTACACTGCTTTTAGTGGCACGAGTGCGTATGCAAAGACTCACTGCTGCAGTATATGTTGAGTGTCAAACTATTACAAATGCCATTGTCTTGCGAAGCATATGTTCCGTCGATGAATCTGTGTGCACTAAATATGACAGCACTTACGCACTTTAGCGAATATCCGCGTGATCTAGAGATGATTGTTCTTGTGCATACGTAATGCATCCGCCGCCCATTTACTATGTGTAAGGTAGACATGTGTCAGACAGAGGATAATGATATCTGCGGTTTAAGGTCCCATAACCACGGTATGATTATGAGAGACGCCGTAGGGAAGGGCTCCCGAAATATCGACCATCTGGTGTTCTTTAACGTGCCCCGATAACGCACAGTACGCGAGCCTCTACCATTTTGCCTCGATCGAAATGGAACCGCCGGGCCGGTATCGAACCCACGACTTTCGGGTCAGCAGCCGAGTGCCCTAACCACTATGCCACTGCGGTGGACAGACAGACGGTAGAATAAAATTTGAATGTATGCGATGAAGTCAGAGTGGGATTTATTGCGACTCAATATCAAAGTTTATACATATTCCACTAAGCGTGCCTAGTTTTTTTTTTTCTAATGTGCAGCCAGTGCTACGAGTTCGTGCCAAGACACTGTACTGCTTATCCAGTGCCGCCCACTGCCTGTAAGACAGTAAGACGCCTTCTACAGTGTTATCAGTGCCACAAGTGCGCTAAAACAGCCTGTTTTTGTCGGTAGGGAAGGATCGGGTGATGACAGAGTGTAATGTAAGAAAAATTTACTTACTTCGTGAATAAGTACACAACGCTGTCATTTGATAAACGAAAAAACCTCCGAGTAGTTCTGCAGCTTTTTCAGTGTGGCTGTCCCGTTCAATACACCACTTTTTTTTACCTCCAGGCTCGTGTTCTGCAAAACAGTGCGACCGCTTCAAGTGCTTGCTTTCCAATGTACGCCGCCCATCTGTGTTGCATATTTGGATTTGAATGATGTATTGTATATTTTAGATGCGAAGCATCTATTTGGCTAGGCTGTGTAACACTGTCCCTCCGTGCGTACATAGGAACGCGCCGCAACGCGCTCCCCCTCGCCGCAGGTGTTGGAGCGGTGCCAAGTAGGTCATGCCGCAGCTGCCGGCTGCTCCGCCCGCTCGCAACACCTCTGACCCGCCTCCCGTGTCTTGGCGTTTCAAACAAACGTTTACTCGAGTGAACGCTACACCGAGTTTCGCTTCAAACCGTTCTTCCAGCACCCGCGTTGACGCCCGTTTCAACCGGGTCAACGCCGTGCGCACCGCTGCTGCTTCGCATCCCATCAGGGTTCCCCTTCGGGGAGATGGTCCAATTTTTTTTATTTTAGGTTTAACGTCCCAAAACCACGATATGCAAGACACCGTAGTGAAGGGCTCCAAACATTTCGCCTAAATTAAGCACATGGGCCTCAAGCAATTTTGCCTTCATCGAACTTGCGGCCGCCGCGGCCGGGCTTCGATCCGGCGACCTTCGGGTCAGCAGTCGAGTGCCATAACCACAATAAAACAGTGGCGCGTAATGATGTATTGTACAAGTGAAGACTAGAACCAAATAAATCCAACAAACAAATAACCCGCTGAAAGCAAAGGTGGCGCTATTTGTAGTTTACTTATACTATCTCATGCTAGGCGTAGTCATCCGACCAGGGTTTTTTGTCCTTGGGCGCCGCCATTCGTGAGCGTGGTCACTCACCAGCGTTCGCGCATAAGTTTCTATGGCTGCAGGTTGGGTTCCTTTCCGTTAGGCGGTAGTTGTGGTGTTTCAGGCGGCGGCTGGCCCGGAACCTCTCGGAGACGAGGCTGGAGACGCCACAAGACACGTCTTTATTCGCAGAAGCCTCGGCCGCGACTGCCCTCCGCCAGAGGCCGCTGAGCGCGAGACTTGCTTGCTTGTGTGGCCATTGTGATTTGGCTCTTACCCACTTCAGAAGATTAGCCATGAAACCGGCGGTTAATATATGGATTAGGTTTGGAATTGCGACGAAGGCAGAGAACCTAGTTGGTTGCCTGGGAATATAGGATTTTTTTAAATGACTACTTTATCTACCAATATAATCAGTATAGAACTATACAGTGGTATACAATCACCTAATAAGAGGATGTCCAAGGTGCAAAATTTTGATTAGGAGTTAATTAGCCGGGAAGTTTTTGTCACCAAAAAATGACATACGGCTGAGCAGACATTTTTGTTGCTGTTGCCCAGAAAACAAGCCCCATAGGAAAGGATATTTTCAGAATGAAGAGTAATTCTTAAGTTTCTGAATAAATTTCGAGATGTTTTTCCTATGTATATGCAACGACGGCAAAGTAGGAAAAAGTGATTGATGTTTTCTGCCGTTTGAGAGTAATAGCATGCGAGATGGCACCAAACCAGGTCTGTATTTATAGGAGGTATACAGCACTGAAGTTTTGTAAAATACACTTCCAATTTGCGAGTGGGACAACATCTATTTTAAATGCGAAGCATTTCTTTTGCATTTCTATCACTATCATTTCTAGCACTTTTGCATTTCTATCTATCTATCTATCTATCTATCTATCTATCTATCTATCTATCTATCTATCTATCTATCTATCTATCTATCTATCTATCTATCTATCTATCTATCCGCCTACGTCTGGGTGTTCTCGAGATCGCCTCCTTAACTTGGGGGTATACCAAAGTTTGTATAGAAGGGTAAGAGGTATTGACGAATATGTCTGGCTAGTCGTGAGATGAATAACCTGAAAATCCTGTCGTATACGTCGTCAAACTCTTTTCTGCAGACACGTATGGCACATACCACTGGCCGCGGTATGCGGGTATGCGCCACAGGTGTTTGACAATTTCTGTCTACCCAGGAACGGCGAGGACAGACATTAAGGAAAGAAGTGTACATTTAAGGGCTCGTTTGCTTTGTTAAACACAGTAATTAGTAATTTAAAAGCGATAACGGCACGGGTTACGTTGTTTTTTTGTCGGGTGGGCCATGCCATATGCAAAGCCCGAAACAAGCCGAAGATTTCGGGGCACTTCGAACAAATTTTCAAACATGAACGTAAACCAACTGGCCCAACTTGCCATCTTGCTGCAATATATAGACGTTGTGCTGGAACTGTTTTCCACCGCGTAGCGCCTTCTCCGCGACCGCCCCCCCCCCCCCCCGCCCTCTTTCTCGGTTCTCCATTCCTTTACCCACTTTAAACGCAAGGGGAGAGGGTGAAGTCACGCAAGATGAGCTTTGTAGTTATCTATACACGGAATAATCCCCTCTTCTACACCTGAGGTACTAACCTTCTGGAAGATTAAATGGTCTAAATATTCCAAGCTTGCTATGCTTCCGAAAAATATATTGGCAATTCTGGCTGCCAGTGTGAGCAGCGATCGGATCTTCAGTTGGGTGGGATATGTGATGCAGGAGCTCCGCGCTTCACTGAAGCCCGTTTCATTGGACAGCTTGTTTTTACACAACTACTTGTAATCGCTGCATATTGTGACTGTCATGTGTCGTTTGCTTATGCGCTACTTGGCTATGTTGCGCCACATTATCGAAAAACGACATCCCTGTCTGCGCAGCAAACTTTCACAATTTGTCAGACCGGAACGGGCCGGGCCCGGGCTTTTATTAGGAGCGAAGCTCCCTTAGGCCGGTACCCGTTCGCCGTTGAAGCTCCTTGGATGCGTCGCCGGCTCAAAAAGACAATGAAACGCCGTGCGCGCCGAACGCCGAGCGGTTTGCTTCTAGCGCACAAGAAATTCGAGGTTAAATAAAAGAAAAATTACGTACATCTTCCCAAAGGGAACACTGATGGGATGCGAAGCAGCAGCGTTGCGCATGGGATCGGTGGAGAGGGTGAAGCGAGAGAGAGGTGACACGTACTGTCGGCCGCAAAAGTTTGCGGGATCTGCAGCGCGTGGCTGAGAGGCGGAAAACTGCATTGCTGCGCCGCCTATCGCGACGCGGCGGGGTGTTGAGGCTATCGTCCGCGGCCCTCGGCGATTGGCAACGGCACCTTTAGACAATGCCCCATTGCTGAATCTGATCTCGGAAGCCGTGACAGATAAACCTCGACACTATGTCGCGTCACGGTAGGCGGCGCAGCAATGCTGTTTTCCGCCGCTCCGCCACGCGCTGGAGATCCCGCAAACTTTTGCGGCCGACAGTACATACATGTTTCAACGCGTACGTTAGGCGCGCGTCAGGCGGCAGCTGCGGGCGCTCCGGCGAGCGCGCGGCAGGCGAGGGAGAGAGTGACGTCAGCGCGCACTGCGAGGGGAGCGTGACGTCAACGCGCAGCTGCGGCGTGACCTTCTTGGCACCGCTCCAACACCTGCGGCGAGGGGAGCGCGTTGAGGCGCGTTCGTACGCACGGAGGGACAGCGTTACACAGCCTAGTCAAATAGCTGCTTCGCATCTAATAAGCTCTGTGCACAACTGGTTATAATGGTCGTCTTCACTTTCACCATCGTGAATTGTGAAATGACAACCATCATTCTAGCGCAGCACGGGCGCTTTGTCTAAGGTAGCAGTAGACGCTCTTCCCTCGCGGCGCCGGCGCAACAACAACAAAAAAATAAAAAAATAAAAAAAATAAACGGCACGCGGTGCAAGGCGCTCGCGGCGTTCAGCGCGCGTTGCGCAAAAACAAGGTGCGCGGCGCAAAAACAGTTCGGGTTTACAAACGACAATAAAATTTACCGAAAACCATGTTTGTACATATATAAAAAAAATAAGGACCCACATGACATTACTTAGGGCTCCTCACAGAATATGGATAGTCGTCCTCAGAAACGTAAACGTGAATATGATGAAGACGATAAGCAGCTTGGCAAGGATGCGGAACGCAAAGCCAGAGCAGCGGCAGCAAGATGAGCCCGGCAACAGGGTCCTGCGGTTAAAGCACGACGAGCGGAGCTACAAAGGTTACGCCGACAGGATCCTACCGTACGTGCTAGAGCGGCCGAATCTAAGCGCCGACGCCGCCAACCGTTTCAAAATGTACATAGCCGTTTGCTTCCCATTTCTAAGGAGCTTCGCTCATCCGTCGTATTCGTACTCCGGAACAACTGCTATATTTTTTTGTATGTCGGGCCGGGCCGGGCGGGCGGGCTCGCAGCCCTCTAGCGTATGGCTGGGGCTGGCCTTCGATGCAGTCAGCGGTCCCGGGCTGGGCTCGGGCCTCTGAAATTCGGCCGGTGTACAGCTCTAATATGGACCAATCGAGAGCATGTATTTTATGTACGTCACGGGAATCAGTGTCTTCGTCACGAAAGTGTGCAAGAAAGACGAGAAACGCCAGGAGAGAATAATGCGCTCGTTTTTTTTTATTTTGAGAAGCTAGTAAAGGGCCGTTTAATGCTGGCGCGATCGCGGGCTGGCAGCGGGAACGAACAAGTCACGCGGAGAGGAAGCACCATTGCCTCTTTTTCGAGAACCCCTTCAATCTCGCCGATAATGCGTGCTAATCCTCGTTTCCATGCTCGCGGGAAAGGGTACTCGTCTCCTGCGAGGAAAGCAACTCTCGCGGGAGAAGGTGACAAGAGACGATAAAAAATGAAGCAGACAGAAAGATAGCCATTCTTGTGCCAGCGGGCACAGTCATCACTTTCAGGACCCGCGAGCTGCCGATCGGCCAAAGGAGTGATGCTTACCCTTTGTTTTCGACATAGAACGGACTATCTCTAAGCGACGTTAGCGTAGTAATAAATGTTGTAGGTTGGCGATTGCTAGCGTAGCAGTAAAGTATTGTATGTTGGCTCAGCCTATTGCCTTATCGCTTGAACCCGTCATAGCTATGATTTCTTGCTCTTCGGGAGGGGGACGTTAACAAGCAAATTGTGCGACTATGTGCGCCTGTAACCGGAGCAAGGCTTCAGCACCAGCTGAGCATAGAGCGAACCCCTTAACTTTGCACGGTACGACACTGCGGCAGGCAGACCATGAAATGCTGGATCCCACAGCAGATACATTTTCTTGTTTCTTTTGTTTTCAGCGGAAAAGAATGGTACGTGATTTGCGCACAAGGAATAACCGACGCGCTTAGGTAATACATGTGAAGGTTGACTGAAACCAGAGATGATAATTAAATTTCATTCCCAGCGATCAAATTTTCTTTATCTCGTAGTTTTCAGCTGCTTGCCTCAAAAATGAAAATGCTGCTAAAGAGGTGATTAAATACATTTGCAGCGCCTATATATTTGGGAAACAATGGTCGTAAATACTGAAGGGAAACTGCAGGAAGATGCAGAAATTGGACTGAAATTTCTATTGTTTACTGTGTTGTCTATAGTGAAAGTTTTCCTCGGCAGTTTGTAATTTTAGTCCCGAAACAGCCTTCTAGAGACAAATGAGTTGATTTTATTTTGATTAAAAGGCTATCCAATATACGAATAAAAACTATAAAACTGCAGAAAAAAAATAAAAAAAATTGGGGGACCCTTAAGCTTCGCCTTTAACAGTTGGACGCGATAGCTATATCCTGTCCCTCGTGCGTACTTCAATCCTTAGTGCATACTACGTAATGGGTAGCATGCTTTAAACTTCGAGCAGTTATGAGCGGGAAATGTTTTCGAACTTGCTATGCACTCACTACGTGGTCTTAAGGGAATACGCGCAGTAACGTGTGTGCCTTTTGTAATGGGTGGCCGGCTTTGGAACCACGATGCCATTATGATATTCACATGTTCTGATACCCGATGGCAATTTAAACTTGTACCACGCAATATTACTGCGATATTACATGTTGTAATGTGGCGCCTGTGTACAGGATGCGTGTGTTTGTAAAGCATGACAGTTACTTTTACTGGATTTCGGACCAGATGAACTTATTTTCAAGCTAATTAAAAAACAGAAGCGTGGCTGTGTCAGTGCATTCCGTCATGCTGACGTCGATGCTCGACGAGCTATTGAATACTTTCGAGAGTCCCTGACTTTGTTTGTAGAATTGCAAAAATTGGAGAAGAACGTACCGGATTGGGCACCTCGCATGGAAGCTCTTTTATATGCGAAAAAATTGAAAGAAGTGTGTACGTGCTTATTATTTTGAAAAATGAAGCACTGCAATAAAGAAAAAAAAAGAAGAAGAAGGCTGTGTGGTAGAACACCTGCCTGCCACGCAGACAGCCTGGGTTCGATCTTCACTCGCACCAGGAGTTTTTTATTATTTATTTTATTGGCATCTTTCTCAATTTTTCGGTCACGGACAAGATGATGATTTTTCGCTGACAAACAAATGACGCCGACACCAACACCGACACCAACGCCAGAATTCCTGCGAAACGAGCTCGTTAACGCTGTCTCATTAAAATTTTAGAACCTCGAGAACTCAGAAAATATAAATATTCATACAGGGCGCATTCGATGCCCCCTCTTACTTAATGTATTTCCCCGCTAAAGCAAAGACGCTGAAAACACGACTTCCGTTCCAATGTGTAGGAATGTATTTATGTGCCATATAGAACTGTTCCTACGACAAAGAAAAAAAAAAAAAAAACAGTCGGGACTCTCCCCTGACACCTCCTCTCGGAAAAGATATCATAATCAGAGAAGTTTGGTGGCCATTGAATAAATAAATGGAAGAATTCTACAAGCCTCACTGTAAGGTCTTTTGTTTTGCTGGAACATGTGTACTCACGAGGCATGCGGTGCGGGCTTGTTGGTAGCACATCTTCAATAGGTTTCTTTGTAGCCCACATACAGACAGGACAAAAGCAAGGCATATATAGACACACTGGGTGCTATTTATTTATTTAATTTTTTATTTTTATTATGATCAAGCGCCCAGTGTGTCTATGTGCACCTTGCTTTTGAGCTGTCCTGTATGTGCACTACAAAGAAACCTATTGAAGATGCGCACTCAGGCTGAACTACTCGATCACAGCGAACGCGCCTAGGCTCTAAGAAACACATTTCCGTCGGAAGTTCTTAAAACTTTTGATTGTGACCGTACTTTCATGAATGCGCACTGCTAAAGGTTTCGCACGTACAATGTGGTGATATTCGGGCTGATTAGGTAACTAAATCGGCTACATTTCGAAACGTAAAAACAAGCCTTGCTGTGCGCGATACGGGTGTAATGGTTGTATATGGCAAAGGACAGTCGCCGAGGATGCGAAAATAGCTACACCATGTTATCCAGGAGGGAATACGGTGAAAATATTTTTTACTCACAGTGTTTAATGGGAAATGAGAATTGGTAATAGTAAATATGTATTTTGTGCAGCGTGCTGAAAAATTTGACGTAATCATGGTATGTTCTAGTCAAATGACAGTAATGCTTAGTTGCGAGTAACACTTGTCTGTTGTATGAGTATTTCATTGTGTTGGTTTAAAACAACGCTATAAAGTATTTATTAAGCATGAAGCAACTAGCCCAGCAACAAATTTTGTTAAGCAGGGGCTTCTGTACTCACCCGACTAATATTATGTACCGCTATAGATATCATTACTGAGCGGTTGTTGAAGTGTCGCTGAGTCTAGAAAAGGGAATGAGAAAAACCAAGATATACGTTTTTATAGCACGCATAATACACATTTCTTATTGGGCATATTACCCAGTGACAACACAAAGCATTTGATACTTACGGAAGGTGGTGTGGTTATGTTTGTGGCCTTGGCGTTATTCGTAAACAAACACTTCCGTATTATTGACAAGTGTATTACCAGGAGCCATAAAAAGCTAATGTAGATGCCCAGTGTCCTCATTTCGATGCTAGGGTGTCACTGATAGTGGCTTTTGCAAACATAGAGGATGTTTCACTTAAATTGACCTGAATTATTTAGCAGGAAATATCGGAGACGACCATCATTCACTGCAATGAACATCACTGATGTGTTGAAATTTACGTGATTGTGTTGTTTGCAGCCCTTTACTGCACTACTAGTTTCGCTGTGTTTCTGGATGGTCTAATGTACGAAACAAAAAACTTCGCCATCTCCCGCTAAAGGGAACCATGTGTGGATGCGAAGCAGCGGGGAGATAATTAGCTTGGAGCGGGAGGAACGTCGCCGCTCTCGTTTCACGGAAGCGGTCCGGGCGCTCATCGCGGCGCTGCACAGGAGAGAGAATGAGGCGCGCGCGCTCCGTCATTTTCATACCGCGCAGCTACCATGTCGCCCCCAGCAGAGTATGCAGCTGTCGCACCACCTGTCGTGCGCGCCGCTCCGTAGAGGATTCCGTAGAGGATCCCAATAAAGAAGGGGCCTACGGCAGGGAAACACGATCTCTCCAATGCTATTCACGGCGTGTTTACAGAGGTTTTCAGGGCCCTGGATTGGGAAGAGTTAGGTATAAGTCTTAATGGAGAGTATCTCAGTAACCTGTGATTCGCTGATGATATTGCATTGATGAGTAACTCAGGAGACGAATTACAGCTCATGATTACTGAACTGGATACGGAAAGTAGAAGTGTAGGTCTGAAAATTAACATGCATAAAACTAAAGTAATGTGGAACAATCTTGACAGACAACAGCGCTTTGCGATAGGTGGCGAGACACTGGAAGTTGTAAAGGAGTACGTCTACTTAGGACAGGTAGTAACCGCGGCGCCGAACCATGAGAGTGAAATAACTAGAAGAATAAGGATGGGATGGAGCACATTCGGCAAGCATTCTCAAATCATGAATTGTAGTCTACCACTATCACTCAAAAGGAAGGTATATAACAGCTGCATCTTACCAGTACTTACCTATGGAGCAGAAACCTGGAGACTTACAAAGAGGGTTCAACTTAAATTGAGGACGACGCAGCGAGCGATGGAAAGGAAAATGATAGGTGTAACCCTAAGAGACAGGAAGAGAGCAGAGTGGGTCAGGGAAAAAACGGGGGTTAAGGATATCATAGTTGAAATCAAGAAGAAGAAATGGACATGGGCCGGACACGTAGCACGTCGTCAGGATAACCGCTGGTCATTAAGGGTAACTGACTGGATTCCAAGAGACGGCAAACGCGTGAGTGGGAGACAGAAAATTATGTGGGAGATGAGATTAAGAAGTTTGCAGGTATAACGTGGCAGCAGAAAGCACAGGCCCGGGTTGATTGGCGGAACATGGGAGAGGCCTTTGCCCTGCGGTGGGCGTAGTCAGGCTGCTGCTGCTGCTGCTGCTGATGATGATGATGCATGAGGAGTCCTCAGTGCTGTTGTGAGAGATTCCATGAGGATTTTCTAGGCGCACACGCATTGGTACGTGAATATGTGCTGCGCCACTCGCACATTACGAATCAGGAGCTTCAAACTACGCTTGTCGCGGCTTTTTCGATCTAGTAGGTCTTAAAGACAAGAAAAATCCTGAATGGTCTGCCAATAGCTCATGAGACATGGCGATCTAAATGGCCCCTCGTAACCTGTAGTAGAGTTTCTGGTATAATTGCACGCTGTAGTAGGCTGATGACAGAAAAGTGTTAGTTGGCGCACGTGTCGATATCCAATCCATACGTACACTCTGTTTTCTTACCTGATTGAACAAATTTCTGAAGTACTGTGTGACGTCTTTTTCAGGCGCCTGCCTTTCATATTTTGTGCTGTCGTAAAATACATATGCATTTAATGTGATTCCCAGTCCAATCGGTTTTTTCACCATTGTCTAAATAGCAAAATGATACAAATTGTAAGTGAGCTGTCTTTGAGGATAAATGCAGATAACACAGTCTGAAATCATTTCTGCATCTAATTTACATACTTTCATCAATGACAAATTAAGTACATTTATTTTCGATGTA
>JALIZH010025800.1:0-19132 GCA_030522465.1 Rhipicephalus appendiculatus | reverse complement strand
TGAAGGAAAGTGGCAATGTACTGTAATGCCGCCGCAGGAATACGTAAGGGGAAGGTACAGCAGCTGGGCTCCTTTGTCATGCCAACTCCTCCTCTATTTTTTCGATGCCAACCAAATACGCCCCTTCCAGCTCTTAACCACACTCTCCTCTGGCCCTTTCCTACTTCGCCCATCGCCTAGCCTTCGCGTGTGCTTTGCGTGCATGGGGAGAGCACCCTTTATGTGATGCCTCACGACCGAAGTCATATGAAGTAATTTTTTGTCCAGTTTTGGACAGATCGGGGCGGCGTCTTGCATCCCTCGTGTGACGGGAGCTAGGGTATGCGGGTACGTGTAGCAGCCAGCGTGACCGCCAACATAGGAAATGTTGGCGGTCACGCTGGCTCTGTAGGAGACACGATGTTTTGAGATAGCGCACCTCCGTTCGTGGCGCTATGCGGGCCACCAATGGGGACGCGTCACTGCGACGCTGCAGTACATGCGCTGCCTTTAAGAGGTGCCACACGAGCGCTGTGAGGTGGCGGCGGCATTGCTTCGAGCCACAAAAAGGTAGCACGACGGAACAAATCTGACAGACGGATGATATTGGAGAGGGAAAACACGTGTACCGCATCTCCGTGGGAAAGCGCTCGGACGCACGTGTGACGCAAGCAGCCCTACCCTATATGTGGCGTCGCGTCACGACCACTCCCTGAACTAAAGTGGACCGACTGCTCCCATTGAGGCGCGAGCGTTTGCACTGGCATTAAAAATAAAAGAGGAGGCGTTGGTCATGCGTTACTGTGGACAACGCTGCGCCATCTAGCGACACATCCGTGGATCCCGCGCCCGGCGCTTGTCTGTATATATATGAGAGTGCTCAACACTTTAAACGCTCTAGTCCTCCTTCACGACAGCTGGTGTTTTTCGAGCCAGTGATTAATGCTGGCTTTTCGACCGTGAGTGAATTATATGATAAGATAATGTGGGATGCCGCAATAGAAATGATACAACAATGCGGGATCAAGGCATTACATACCATACTGAGTTGTATCGTCGCCATCAGCACGCAACGGTGGCATAAGAAAGCGCCAGGTGCCATGCGGACCGACTAGTGCCCGTTCCGATTCCGGAGAACTACGTAATGCAAGTTTGGTTCTGCTTATCTCTTAAATGCCTCGCTGAACCAGTTTTCTGCAATGAAGACCGGTACATACGCATGCGCGCACAGCCAGCACTCCAAGCTAATAAAAGAAAAGCATCAAACCAGGGGCGTAAATTGAGAAAAATCATAAGGGGGGTTGGGGTACGTTTCATGAGTCTTAAATTATATTTGTACTGCCTTGCACAAACTACAGTGGCATATTTTCGCTGTAGAAGGCTTCTAAAGTACAAATCGACGGCTATCGCAAGAGCAATACTAAAGATAGTAACACGAAGAAGTACATGGAAATATAAGAACCAGGCGTACCATATGTCGAAGGTTGCGCGCAAAGGCCTTGAATGGAGCTTAGTCTGTATCATAACTATGATACGCCCGTAAATACGGTGTGATCATCGTACTTTTATCGAGCGTATTAATCTATTGAAAAATAATATGTACTGCCTTGCCTTCGTTTCATCCACCAGCACAAAAAAAGAATGTCTCGGTTCATGAACGGGCACCATAGCGCATTCAGAGGTCGTAGCTCAAAAACTATTGCACGACATGCAGTAATCCATCAGCATTCACAGGTAGTCGGCCTCCCAGCTACTGATCCATCACGGTGCGGTTACATATCGGCAAGAACATAAAATACTAGGGCAGTTATTTTCTGCATGACGGCAAATACGCGTCGCGTACCGAAGGCAAAATGTTGTCTTTAAATGAACTTTTACTGCCATATGCGCTTCTCACGCTATCGTCGAAGGATGAATGCAAAACCAGACGGCCAGGGGACCAGATTACTAAGGTAAGGTGATTGAAAAAAAAATGACACTGAGAACCATCTGCTCTGAAATATTGGGATTTGAGCGGCAAATACATTGAAGGATAATTTTCAGGCCAGGTCTTTTCGTAGCCGACACCTGTCGCGTTCACTCGTGCATTATAAAAGGGTTTGTCAGGGTGAAAAGAGGCTTATTGATTTTAATACTGACTTTTGTTCCCCTCACCCCATGACAATTCGGCAGCATGCATTTTTTCTCACACATGCTAGTTCACGCCCCGACGGACCTAAATAAAGTTTTTCCATACCATACCATCGTTAGATTGCCGTTTATGGCAGACTGGCTTTGATGACGAATAATAAAGTGTAAAAGCAACGCTAAATCCCTAAATTGTGTTGTCATGGCACTAGCATGAGCCTTAGCGGAAAGAAAAAATGTGAAATATACATAGGTCTTCTGTTCATCCATGATATGCCCTAAAAATGAACATTAACATATAATCGCCTAGATATTGAACATCAAAATTGTGATTAATTTGTTATTAAATACATTTAAGTAATTGTGGTGGCAAATTCCGCTGAGGAGTAGGTGCCTCGCCGGCTGTGTCACACGAATATGTCATATTCATGCAAGGAATACCGTGCAATGAACTTAAATTTAATACCGTAAAAGCTCGTTGAATTCGACACCCGATAATTCAGAAAATTGGATAATTGGTACCCATTTCTCTGGTCCCGACAAACATATATTGTTCAATATCATCAAAACTCTCGTTAATTAGGTCATATTTGAGCCCAATCCGGTTAATTCGGATGATGCTCGGAGCGCGCCGAGCGTGAAGCGCCGCAAATGTGCGACGTAAAGGAGGTAAAACGGCGTTTGCGGACAACGGAAACGAGGCCCGTGCTGTCTACATCGCCATTGCCATTAGCACGAACCGTGCGGTAACGATGGTAACGACATTTCTGGTTAATTTCGAGTTAGCACGTTTCGGTTCTGTTGGATTGGTCTTGATCCGCGGTCACATTGCGAACGAAACTGCTTGTGGCGAAAATTACGGCTTTGAAACTGCTCTTATGCAAAGTAGGTATGAAATTTACATATTCACCCAGAAAATGAATGTGTATTGACGTAATAGACACTTGTTTCTTGCGATGCTTACGATAATTCGGAATTCGGATAATTAAGACATTTTTCCTGTCCCGTTGAATCTAAATTAATGAGCTTTTACTGTATAGCCACCCCTGTTATTGCATCACCCTTTCTACAGACTTATGAGTCCTTCAGATTCGTAGCCATTTTCTAGCAGCAGATGATGACGATGATTACGATGAAAAACATTTATTTATGGAAGCTATGTACAAAGGAGGGTGGAACGGTCCTTATAAGGCCGCCCCGTACAGTGTCGGCCGCGTCCCGGAAACGCTGAACCAAGGTCGAGCTGTTTAGCAAATCGTTGCTTGTTCATCCCGTACCACAAAACTTTCATCATAAACGGGTATGCGCCACACGAATTGGGTAAGTACCAGTACTCACCACAGGTCCTCTAAAAATGAGAAAGGCAACAGCTAGCCCAGCGAAAGGGTATGTGCCACAAAAATTTGTGCGGCCTATCAGAAAGCTTTTATCATCATGAACGGGTATGTGCCTCAGAGAGTGGTAAATGCCACTACACACAAATTCCGCTAAAAAAGAAGAAGGCAACCGTTAGTCCAACAAAAAAAAAATCCCCATCTCCCGCTAAAGGGAACCATGTGTGGATGCGAAGCAGCGGGGAGATAATTAGCTTGAGCGGGGAGGAACGTCGCCGCTCTCATTTCACGGCAGTGGTCCGGGCGCTCATCGCGGCGCTGCACAGGAGAGAGAATGAGGCGCGGGCGCTCCGTCATTTTCATACCGCGGAACTACCGTAGCGCCCCCAGCGGAGTATGCAGCTGTCACACCACCTGTCGTGCGCGCCGTTCCGTAGAGGATTCCTAGAGGAAAGGACGGGGGGGGACCGTAGGAGAGGAGAGAGAGGGGCAGGGCACGCTCTGTGGAGGTGTGGGACGCGGGAGCCGCTCCGTAAGGTAGAGGATTCCTAGAGGAGAGAGGGGGGAGAGGACGCGCATGCGCTGTGGGGATGTGGGACGCCGGAGCCGCTCCGTAGAGTAGAGGATTCCTAGAGGAGAGAGGGGGGCGCATGCGCTGTGGGGATGTGGGACGCGGGCGCCGCTCTGTAGAGTAGATGATTCTTAGAGTAGAGGAAGGGGGTGAGCGTACGAGAGCATAGGGGACGGGACGCGAATGCGCTGTGGGGGGTTTGGGACGCTCCATAGAGTAGAGGATTCCTAGAGGAGAGAAAGGGGGTGAGGACGCGCATTCGCTGTGGGGATGTGGGACGCGGGCGCCGCTCTGTAGAGTAGATGATTCCTAGAGTAGAGGAAGGGGGTGAGCGTACGAGAGCATGGGGGGAGGGGGACGCGAATGCACTGTGGGGGGTGTGGGACGCTCCATAGAGTAGAGGATTCCTAGAGGAGAGAAAGGGGGGTGAGCGTAAGAGAGAGAGGGGGGAGGAGACGCGCATGCGCTGTGGGACGCGGGAAGGAGGGACGGACTAAGCTCCCTCCAAACGCATGCAAGCAATATTAAGGAATGGGGCCAACCTGGGCGACAGACACCACCTGCCTAGCCATTGCTAAGTAGCCTCTCTGTGCTCTCGGCCATGACTCAAGGAATGGGGTCAACCTGGGCGACAGACCCCACCTGCCTAGCTATTGCTAAGCAGCCTCTCTGTGCTCTCGGCCATGACTCTGACGAGTGTGATAGGTTTGACGGCCTTCATATTACTACAGTGTTCTGGTTCGCATAATGGGTGCTTCCCTACTTCATGAAAGTGGCCGGGTGCGGGACGCGGGACGGGGGACGCGGGACGGACATAGCCCCCGAGCATAAGATGCTTCGCATCTAAAATTACACCATCTAAGTTCCACCATCCATCCATCTCTCGCTGAAGGGAACCATGTGTAGATGTGAAGCAGCGGGCGCTAACGTTTACACTGGCAGCGGCGTTGACGCTGGCGCTCATCGCAGCGTTACGCAGGAGAGAAAACTGGGGAGGCGCAAAGCACGCAGCGATGGAGCGGTGTTTCCTACTGGAACATGCCAATCGCTGCTAATGGGCAATGAGAGACAGAAGACTCCGACTGGACACGGAGACCCGCAGTGCGCTTTTAGTTAACGCGCACGCTGCGAATTTTTATTGTTCAACAACGCACAGGAGAAATCTCCCACCGGCACCACCTTGCAGGTCAAGATCCAGTGCCATATATGCGGGGTGGCCAGTGAACGGTTGTGCAGCGCGAGCAGTCGGTTTTTTCAACCAAGAAACTCGCTAGCAGACGCTGCCTGCGTCCGCGTCGCGAGGCGAGAGAGGGGGGGAGCGTAGGAGAGGAGAGAGAGGGGGGGACGCGCATGCGCAGTGGGAGTGTGGACGCCGCGGCTGGGAATGCCTAGAGGATAGAGGGGGGGAGCGTAGGAGGGGAGAGAGGAGGGGAGGCGCATGCGCAGTGAGGGTGTGGTTGCCGCGAGGAGGGATGCCTAGAGGGGGAGAGGAGGTTTTCTTTTTTTTGAAAGGGTTTGCGCATGCGCAGTAAGGGTGGTCACGCGGCACACCACCACCGGATTAAGCTTCGCCATAAGATGCTTCACATCTAAAAGCTGGGAAGCGACGGCGATGAGCCGAAGACAGCGAGTACGTGCAACGAGAAAACACTAGGGAACTGGAAAGGTAACGGCGGCTGCGAGGATATTCCGAAGCAATGGAATGCCAACGCCAACGACGACGTGCCTGCGTCGTGTCTGTGACTGTCTGCGGTTTAACTCGGAACTCTCTGCGCCTAGAATCTACGTAGAAATAAGCTAGCATCGCCTAACTAAAGCCTATAGCAACGACCGACAAGCAAACTAGAAACAACCTGCATCCCCTAGCTAAGGTTTAGAAACAAGAGCGCAAAGCAACCAGGTTAGTATTCAGAATCGTTCAGTTTCGCTGCTTCAAGGCTTGCACGGCCACGGCTTGTATGCAAGGCTTCACCAATTTGCTTTCTTTTTTCTTTTACAGTGGCTGATATTGATTGCCTCTGTGCGACACTTAAACGAAAATGTTTTTTGGCTATTTTCTGTTGCTTCTATACTGTTCTTTCAACACGAGACGGACGCTGTGGGATAAGATAGCTCACCAGCTATGGCAGCGTCAGTATCAGCAGTTATAGTGCCGCGATAGCGCTAGTGACGCGGTCGATGAAAGCCGCTGCTTTCTGATAATACAGAGTTATTTTTATTGTTGCCTTTGAGAAAGAACACCCACTTCTTTCCGTCTCGACGCTACGCAAAAACATGGTGTCAGAAGTGGCACCCGCCGATCATGGGCGCCGCGCTATCAGACGTCAAACTCGCCCGGAAACGAGAACACCGGGTGCCCGCTAAACAGTGACAGATGACGTGCAAGCCACGAGGTAGCTTACAAGGAAATACAAAGTGAGATGGCTTTGTTTCAATTTGCTCCACCCGAGCCCTTCTGCTTCGCAACACCCAACGACTGGGCTACCTGGAAACAGCATTTCTTCGCTTCAGAACGGCGTATGGGCATGACGCGAAGCCAGAAAAGAGTCAAGTAGATGCATTTGTGTATCTAATGGGACCTCAGGCCGAGGACATCTCCGAAACGTTCTAACTTGAACGTGACGACAACGTTATTAAGCCTCATTGCGGTGGAGCTCTTCACTCACCTATTTCCCGCAATAAAGCTCCAACTAGCAACGTGCTGGCTTCAGGGAAACGTTGGTAAATTCCTTGTCATATCTGATATGGCTGCCATGAATATGACATTTGCGGGAGTGAATAGCCGCGAATATGTGTACGTCCTGCAAGGCCTCCGAACCCCTCTTCTTGGGAAACCATCGATAGAAAGGCTGGGCGTGCTACCACAAGTCAATGACGAAATGACTTTCCCGAGTATGACTTTCCACAAGTGTTCCGGGGACGGAGGCCTTCTAAGAAGATGATGAGCTAAAGATGAACCCGGAAGCAAAGACTTTCACGTTGTCCTCGCCACGCAGAGTCCCCCTGCCTTTGTTCGAAAAAACAAGACCTGGAGCTGATGCATACACTAGGCGTCATCTGTCCTGTCACCTAGTCCACTGCACAGTACGCACCTATGGTTGTAGTTCCTAAACCATCTGGTGCTGTTCGGGTCTGTGTCGACTTTACGAAACTCAACAGATACGTTCAACGAGAATGGCATACCATCCCGGCCGTCGATCACACCACGGAAATGCTACGGGGTGCCAGCATCATCTCGAAACTCGACACGAACTCGAGTTTCGGGCAGTTACCACTGAGTGAAAGAAGCAAAGAGTTCACAACATTTGTCACGCTCTTCGGGTAATTTTATTAGGTGCGAAGCATCTTAGAGCCGAGCTCAATCCGGTGGTGGTGTGCGTCCTGACCACCCTTACTGCGCATGCGCCTACTCTCTCTCCCACTCTCTTCCTTTAAGCAGGTGTTCGGTCGCCTTCTCTCCTCCTCCCCCGCGCTGCAGCATGTAAACCCACTCCCTCCTCTCCCTCCCGCATTTCAATAAGCGCGTGCGTTCGGTCGAGGAAGTCTCGCTTGAATCGCGCGGTCGCTCCGTCGTTTCCCGGTCGCTGCAGTTGTCTCGAAAGCCTCGCTACCCCTCGCCGCAGACTCGCGTTGTCTCTCTGTAGCGGAAGCGGTAGCTCGACGCCGACGCTTGGCTTCGACGGCCGAGTGAACGTAAACGGAAACTTGGTGTGCACCCCCCAATGCTGCTTCGCATCCCCTCATGGTTCCCTTTAGTGGGATATGGTGTAATTGTTTTTCAATAAACTTCCGTTAGGAATTTAGTCGGTCCCTGAACATTTTCAGAGACGAATGGGACAGGTTCTTTCTCGACAGGAGGGAGTCGTCACATGGACGATGTGCTCATTAGGGGCGCCACGCAAGCACAACATTACGAGCAGTTTAGGGCAGTGATGGACCACCTCCGCACAAGGGGCATTACTTTGAACGCGAGTTTGTTGACACCCAGATTTCATTTCTGGGACACAAAATCGCGAATAATGCAATGCGTCCCGATAAACAATAGCTTAGCGTAGTGACAGAGATGCCACGCCCGACGTCCAAGACAGAGTTACGGCACGTGATGGGTATGGCAAATCATCTGGCCCACTTTGTACCACGCATACCGGAAGTCCTGCAGCCTCTTTCTTCCACGATGAGCTAAAGACGGGAATTTGTGTGGGGTCCCATGCAGGAAACCACCTTCACGAAGTGGAAGACTCTTCTTTCATCGGACATTGTCTGGGGAATCTACGATACAGATATGGAAACAGTGGTGACAGCAGACGCCTCATCATACCGCTTTGAAGCTCTGCTGCTCCAAAGGCAAAAAGACGGTCAGTTCAAAGTAATTTCTTATGCTTCCTGAACTCTTACAAGCACAGAGCGGCGATATGCCCAAATTGAAAAAAAAAAAAAAAAGATTTGCCCTCGTGTGGGCTTGTGAAAAGTTCCTTGATTTTCTCGTGGGAAAGAGCTTTAGCCGAGAGACAGATCCCAAACCACTCGTATCTTTGTTTGGGTCAAAGGTAGTTGACGATCTAACACCGAGACTACATAGAATGCGCATGCGTCTGATGCGCTACACGTATGACGTTGTGTATGTTCCCGGCCGGGACCTGACGGTGGTGGACGCACTTTCTCGATTACCTCTTCCTCAAACTGAATCTACAGAGCACGAGTCCGAAATCCTAGGCTGTCTTCGACTGGTGGCCTCGTCAGTCCCGGTGACACCACCGAGTTTACAACTTATCACACAGGAGCAAGAGCAAGAACCGCTATGTCAAGCTCTGATCAATCTATGTTCAAGGCTGGCCAAACCGTCAAGACTTCGGGCTTGACCTGAAACCTTACTGGAATGAGAGACAAAGTATTACCCTTGTTGAAAACCTCCTCATGTGCGGCTCTCGGATTGGAATCCCATCGACACCAAGGCAGCCCATCCTTGAAAATAATTCACGAGAGACACTTCGGAATTGAGAAGTGCCGGACGCGTCCGAACAGCTCAGTTTGGTGGCCAAGTATTGACTAGGACATTGAACGACTTCGTAAGACCGGCCACAGCTGCCTTAAGTAGAACACCAACCGAAAGATGCCTCTGTAGCAGACCAAGTTTCCAGATAGGCCATGGCAGCCCATTGCGATGGATTTATTCTTTCTAGGGGGAAAGCGGTAGCTGGTCCTCACGGAATATTTTTCACGATACTCGGAGCTCGCACCGCTGAATAACCTGTCTTCATCAGCAGTAATTAACCACTGCAAATTCATTTTCGTGAGGCACGGGATTCCGGAAGTAGTAGTTTCCGACAATGGGCCGCAATTCTCAAGAGCACTCGGTGCTGAATTTTCAAAATTTGCAACCGAGTACAACTTCCAACACGTGACGTCTAGTCCTCATTATCAGTAGAGCGACGGAATAGGAGAGTCCGCCATGAAAATTATCAAAAGGTCCTAAAAGAAAACTGCTGACGCTTATAAAACTCTTCTAGCCTACAGGACAAGCCCATTGAAGGACAGATACAGCCCCGCCGAGCAGCTCAAGGAGAGAAGACTGCGCATGCAGATAAGACTGCGCAGGCGGGAGGTATCCCGCCGGTGTCCGAGGTGGGACACCGAGGCGGGATACCTCCCACCTCGGACACCGGACTTCCAAGAACTGGCACCTTTGTAGAGGTCGCAGCGTCAGCGCCAGAAGATGGACTACGACTCACGCCATGGAGTGCACGATCTGCCACAGCTGTCTGAAGAAACAGACGTATGGATCGTCGTAGACCTGCAAAAAGAACGGGTCGTTTGAGGAAGCGCTGACGAGCCCATATTGTACTGGGTTGACTGCGGGGAAACTTCTCTGCGCAGTACTGATACACGTCTTTTCCCGCTGCCTTCCGAAAAGTTTAGAAAATGACCAAGGAAAAAACGCCACTAACAGCGGAATCACCAGAAATCTGTGATGAAAGAAGCAGAGCGCAACAGTGTAACGGCTCCTCTCATTATCACATATGAAGTGCATGGTGTATGGTTCCTGCAAAACAATTTCAAGCTTCGTAACAAAAGCAGCTTCATAAAAAAATTACTGCAGATCCACCAAGTGAATGCTGACGATGGAGCGAAGCTCCCTGAAAGCCAGTCTACGTCATTTTATTTTACCAAGTGTAGCGCCATTGATCGATGCGCTAGCCCTGCACGGTCTAAGTACGCGCTGCTTGGAGGAATGCAGCGCGCTGTACACGGCTTGTATGCGCGCTCTAGGTACAAACGGCGCGGCACCGGCGCAACACCTGCGTGCGGTCGGTATGCGCGCTGCGTGCGCTCTGCGAACGGTTCTGCGCA
This sequence comes from Rhipicephalus appendiculatus, assembly GCA_030522465.1. Lineage (NCBI taxonomy): Eukaryota > Metazoa > Arthropoda > Arachnida > Ixodida > Ixodidae > Rhipicephalus > Rhipicephalus appendiculatus. Next base: position 8,773 of record JALIZH010025800.1, on the reverse strand, counting down.
TGACGTCATGCGCTTGCTCGGAGAGGGGTTTTGGAGTGGCGCCGCCACAGTGCAACACCTGTGCGCGGTCGGTATGCGCGCTGCCTGTACTCTACGAATGGTTCTGCGTACGACATCATGACTTTGATCGATACGCTTGCTGAGAGAGGGTTTCGGAGCGGCGCCACAGCTCTTACGACGGAGACCTACGACGACGACGGCGACAACGGACATGGTGCGAGCCTAAATAGCTTCGCTCAAAAAAAAAAAAAAAAAACAGAGAGAAAGAGAGAAAGGAAGATGTTTGATGAACTAGTTCGCCAGCTATGGCAGCGTCAGTGTCAGCAGTTATAGCTCCGCGATGGATCTAGTGATGGCACTACTGGCATGGTAGCTACTAAAATACTACAATTGAGGGGCCACGTTGGAGAGCGCTACTGGGGTTGATGGCTGAGTAGAACACATTGCGTTACGTGCTGTCACGCGCCACGATGAGGCTTCTATTACACTGTAGTGCCGGCGTACGTAATGTACGTACGCCTGCTTTTTCATCTGTAAGAAAGAAGTACCGGGGCGCCGGGATGGGACGCTTCCGTTGGCGTCCAATAAGCGCCATGTTGATACCTCAAACCGTGGCCAGACTGCAGCGGAGCTGAGCGCCGCGTCGTCCGCTATACTCCATCTTATTGTCCTTAGATGTTTTCCCCTTTTAAAAAGGGAAATATCAAGAGACCTTTTAATACAAGCTGTGTGCAGCAGGGTGGAAGCCACGAGGTTTTGCTCTGCGAGCCCCATGCTTGCGCCGCAAAACGCAATTCTATATTCACCTCCGCTTTAGGACGTGCTACGTCGCAGCGATACATTATACGCTAATCCAGCTTGGCAAGTTGTATGCCTTTAATTGTTGTACTGATAACCGCTGACAACTTTGATACCCAGAAACCCTGTCTCTCCTCCAATGCGCTCGTCGGGAAAAAAATCACGCCATACCCACAAAGTGAATGATGTTGGAGGAGCTTGCTCGAAGATGATCGAGTAACCCGCGAATCCTCCGTGAACATCTCCTACCATCATATATAGACGTGACAACGTTGTTATATATACATTACATGCGGCGCTCGGGCGGCGAGCTCCAGCTGCTGCTCGTTGCGAGCCCGCCGCGCTGCTGTGCGGTGTTCATGCGGCCGAGCGGTAACAAAGAGTGTTCACTGCGTGAGCTCCCGGTGAAGAGAAAGGAAGTGCACGTGCTGAGAGTGGTGTGCGTCTCCTTGAGCGGCGCCGCCATCTAGTGAGCATTCTTGAAATCACCGGAAAGCCGGAGCCTTGAGCGCCGTGTACACGCCATTGCCGCCGCCGCCGCCGCCGGACAAGGCGCGAGCAAAAGAAGCTTGCCGAGCAAGCTCCTAAAAAGAATACTAAAAGCACTAAAAGTTTTCGAAATATTCCTATATTTCCTTTCGTACTTGACGGTTTCCAAAAGTGTTCGAGGCAATCTATCCGTTTGGAAACAAACTATATTACACAGAATACATTCGATAATTACTTGAAGTGGTTCAGGACCATTTAAAATGTACGTTGGTAGCGCCGCTGCGTAGTAACTTGCCTTGTAGTGATTATAATGTATAGCAAGTAGCTACAAACACTGATACGAGTCGTAAGTTTCTTTAGATGCATGTTGTGTCTGATGTAGTATGCTGGAGTCACTACTGGAAAATTTGCATTTATTCTCGGTTTATCTTGCTTTCACCAGCATATATTTAGGCCTAGTTTATTCTATTATGAACTCCATGCACTAATAATAAACGGCTTTCTCAACTCAACTAATTTGTTTGAAATCCATTGCGTACATGCTGAAGGTCGATACCCTAGAGAGCATCTGAAAACAACGGAAGCAATTTACGCCTTCTTGTAACGATATAAAGCCTATAATTATGAGAAAAGAAAGCAGGATTTATTGCGAAACACTACTCGGGGCTTCCTGTTTCCGCTACGTTGGTGTTAAACCTCTTTTGTTTTTTGTCATTGTTTGCTTCTGGTAATTGCGCACTGCTTTGCGACCATTATTGTAACGTCGCTGTTTCCGTGACATCAGTCTCGTCGAGTTCGCGTGCGTGCTGTTATGTGGCACTTCCTTGCCGCCGCTAAACAGAACGAACTGCTCGACCGGAGCAACGCTGTCACGAAACTCGTATATGAAGACAAAGGCGCGGTTCTGAAAGCCACCAAGCCTAATTTGGTTAGCGACTGTACGTAAGAAAAGACATAGTAAAGTGGACTTTCTTTTTTTTTTCGTTCTATCGAAAAAACTTCTTTACGCATATTCCCTCACATCACACGTTTATATGATGCAATTTATTTTCTTTTATATATCTATAACATACTGAATTAAAAGACGCCAAAACAAAGTACATTAACCACAGTGAAGAATGCGAAAGTTGAACTGCACTGATGAAACACTTAGCTTTCAGAAGGTGTTGCTTCTTGGCTGGTCAACAAGGGTGAGTGTTTGTCCTTAAGCGCTGAAGTTATTCTGTAAGGATCAACCATGGTAATGAATCCCCATTTTCACATCTCCGACTATGCGCTCGCTCTGGCCAGGCACTATCATGAGCAAGTTGATTACACGAAACAATCGTCACTTAACTTAATATGCGCCAAAAATAACGCTGCTGATGAACTGTCAGCTAAGATTACGTTATGTGAGAAACGCGTAGCCGTTACAAGCAGAAATATTCTGTGTGATTGGACGTCTTTCATGTCGTGAAATGCAAGTGAGCCTGTTTATTCTCCACAGAGCGAATTTGGGTACAATACTGGCTTCAGGTATAAAGAAATGATGCCCTCCAAAGCTTTGGCGTTGTTTAAAAGCAATATGCATAGGTTGGGAACAGAGAGGCCAGAAACTGCTTCTCATAAGTTTGTACAGTTCGCCGTCATTATTTAGGTTTAGATTTGAATTGTGTGTCTCGCCATTAAGAAGGATTGTGGCCTAAGCTCAATGAAGTCGTGCCACAAAAGACTGATGTAAGGCTTGTTGTGAAACTTTTTATTCTGAAGACAGTATATCGATTTTCATGGTGTGCCTCATTCCAGCGTAACAGAGATTGTTGTTTAGATTACCGCGATATGTAGTTTCCAATAAATATTTGAAAATTGCATCAGCATACAAACGAGTATTAAAGCGGTAATCAACATATAGATCTGCAAACATATATCTAAAACCGCCAAATTACGACGTTCCCACCTAGTACCGCCTGTTAATAAAAATCAAAATTCAGAAGCCACAATCAAGGGTTCCCCACTTTAAACAGATACCCCAGTCGTAACTTGTTCAGCAAGATAGTATTACAGCGCATGTGTATGAAACTCCTCGTACAACTACCACCAAACTGTATTCCATTAGAGTCTCGTGACAACGTCATATTTCAATGAATTCACAGCAGGATAATCATTATATGCATTCATCCAAGGTAGAAAACCCTCGGTACATGGTCACCATTCAATGTGTATCAGCTTAGTTCATGAAGCAATTGGCTCCACAGTCGCGAAAGCTAGCTATCAAATATTCGACCTGAAGTTTTTGGCCCACTGGACCTCAATTAATATGAAAGCGAAGATGACACCATTGCATTATGCTATTTATAGTACATCAACTATACCTGACTGCTATATACAGTATTACGGTTGAGCATGTTCTTTTTGTTTGCTCTGTCTTTTTTGTAGCGTCCGTTTTCTATTCGCGGTCATTCTCCTCTCACAGCAAAGGGAAGCCAGCCGGTCGAGGAACTGGTCAACTTCCCTGTCTTTCTCCCTTTTTCTTCCTCTCCCTTCTTGTGACGAATTCTCGCACGCAGTATCGTTACATGTCATTATAAATGTTGCTTTCGATTGCAACTATTGCGTCACATGCATTATTAGTGACAGTCCAATCTCTCGATTCCGACATGGTGTATGTAAAAAAATCCAAATGGGCTTTTTAGAATCTCCACTGCAGAATCATAATACGTCTTCACATACACGCAAAAGTGTACAAACCCGCTACAACCAAATTTTGTGCTTCAGTCAGCAGCTATTCATTAATAAAAGAGGCAAATGGCGACGAACAGAAACAAGGGAAGAGAACTAGAAGACTGTAACGTCATAGCTATTTCGCAGGAATTCATGTTACATTTCTACCAACAAGTAGTAGTTCTCAGTTGCTGTACATTTCAATGAAACAATATCACGCGTCGAAAGAAAGGGTCGTTCAAAAACTGTAAACTTCAACTAAGATTAAAACAGAATATCTAGCCTGTCGGTTGATTAACGACTCTTTATTATTCCCGCCGGCAGCGGCCTGGCGCCATCCGCTAAGACCTCCGCTCCGGCTTCTGAACTTTGGATCCCTAGGGAGTTAACTAACGGCGGAAGACGTGTCTGTGGTTCACTTGGCAGGCTTTACTCACTTGATTTATCGTTGCAGGCTACTTCCGAGGACAGCCAAACTTGACGAACTCCTATTTTCACTCGTACTTACCGACCTGTGAATCGGGGGGATGGCGGCGTTCCAAAAAACCATCCTCACCAAGAGCTGGCGTGCCCTTATAATATCGCAATAAAGCTAAATAAACTTTTATCATCGGTCACGGGGTACCCTTGGTTAGAAATAGAGTCCATTGACAATAGGCCATGCGCCCATGTTTGCCCAATGTGAGCTGAAATTAATCTTACGAGTGCGTTCTACCGACGATGCAAGAAGCAACTGGAAAGCAATACACTTGCTGTAGGCGCTTGATTGAAATATTTCATGTTGGCGGACTAAAAACGATTGGCTGGAAAATGCACAAGTCCCATATCTGGAAAAGCACATTTAAGGAAAATTCCGACTTCGGGAAAATTGAATTCCTAACGCGAATTTTCGTGATTGCGTGTTCGGTTTTTTTGTTGGGCCGTTCTACAGGCTGACGAACGCTGGAAAGAACATGAAAGAGTCCATGCCCATTCTGCCCGAACGAGCGTTCTGGGGACGACCGCTCCCTAAAATAAAACTCTGATCGCTTGCGTTAAAAAAAGTAGAAAGAAAGAAAGAAAGAAAAAAAAAGAAAGAAAGAAAGAAAGAAAGAAAGAAAGAAAGAAGGAAAGAAAGAAAGAAAGAAAGAAAGAAAGAAAGAAAGAAAGAAAGAAAGAAAGAAAGAAAGAAAGAAAGAAAGAAAGAACAGCAGTAGGTAGGCGCCGCCCTCGCGAAGCTTTGCTTGCCCCCACTTGCCCGACAGGGGGACGGGCCCCTGCATTTTTTCCACACAGATATTTAACAATCGTCCTCAGGTATTCTGGCGCACAAAATGACAAATTGTTAATTCACAGCAAGCACAGCAAACACTACAAGCTTTTTGGAAACGAATAAAATAGCGGTTACCGTGTATTACGCTTACATAGTTCAACTATCGTAAACTAGTTTATATATAACGAGGAAGTGCCTCGCATGCATGAAGGACATTTACAGAGAGGTTCCGGTAGTGTGCGGCAGGCAACAGTTTAATATAGTGCAAGAGAGGGTGCATTCGTGCCTACAGATTTAAGCAATACGACAAGATAACGGAAAAGTGAAAAGACATGGACTGTTCCTAAAACAACACTCTAAATTGAAAAAGAACGTAAATTTCAGAGCTAGGATAAACAGCTCTCATGTAATGAAATGAAACAATGCGCAGAAGTACTGTCACGCCCATAAGCAATTACAAATTAGTGGAGAAGCGTGGAGAATGTAAAGAACAAGAGCAAGTGGTTGATTAATTGAATGCAAATCACACAGTTGCCACTAAGGTGTTATAACGATAACGGGAGCCTTGATTTAGGTAAAACGAGCGTTTCGTTAAGGGACACAATGAATGAACTTTTGCTTTTGTTGCCGCTTCTGCTTGCTGCGACGGAAACGATGCCATGAACAGTGTAGAGATTTGCCGGAACTGTTAAGGCACCACCATTAAACGCCACCGCTGAAGCAAAAGCAACGTTTATTCACCTGTGCTTGCTTCAAAATCCCCATGCGTACTGCAGTCTTTCACCAGCCTCGACAAACATGAGCGAAGCAGTTCTAATTGATTGCTGCCTTGCAGCGAATAGCCACCGATATATGCATCTTCCTGGACACTGCGAAAGACCGCGCCAACAAAAAAAGAAGGAAATCTCAATAGGAAGAGTGACTGTACAGTGACAGCAACAGAAGCAACGTGATTTTTTTTACTTGGTTTGCTGCTGGTCTTTTTGTTAGAAAAATTCGCGCTTCAGTACTACTTCTTTGTCTTAAAGCGCATGAAACTACGCTGATGTCAGCGCGCAATTTTTCATTCTCAGCGCCTGCCTTAGAGCCCACGATATTAGCTTCGTTCCTGCAATGTTTTTTTTTTCTGCGCTTAAAACGACAACATGCATATACGACACCATGCAGAAGTTCAAATGTCCTTTACCATGTTTAGCTATCACATATCATAACAACAAACAGGTAAGCTCTGACGCCACTACTTGTGAGCAATATATGCCTGCACTAATCGGAAATGGATTGCTAGCTTCATTTTGTTTGATCGTGACAATGATAAGTTCAAAGTGAATTCTATGCGGACATGCCACATCGTAATCTTTGGTTGCGTTTATGAAGCCTCGCCGATGTCCACCGTACAGATATGGGTTTGACACTTCAGCTGCAAGCGTGTTATATTCCAACTTTGAGGGCTTTGACATTCTGAAGTGCTGTCAAGGCTGTTTTTGGTGACTGTAGAATCAATATTAACCTATGTATTTATGTTTATATGCTTGCAGAAAAATGCAGGTGTACTCGAACCTTTATTATATCTATAAATTATTCTCATCTTTAATTTTATTAGAACATGAAGCTCCGTATGTAATGCATCACATGCCAGCTACAGCTATCAATCTCAATGATGTTATGTTTAAACAGATGATAGATGTTCAATGAAAAATAAAGATTCTTGCAATAGCTTCAGCAAACCATGCTCTCTGACGAATTTTGTCGTTGCTTTAACTTCGAGCAATCGGCATACATATCTTTAGAAAAATTAGAAGAATATTTATTTACGGAGCAACAATACACAGCCATTCCTACGATTTGGAGTCAAGTTAAAATTGTTAGTTGATGAACCGTCAGAGCTATGTACACTCATGTATGGGAAAACCGTATCCGGAGCTCAGCGGAGAATGCAAAGTTGACAAAAGAAGTTATAACGAAATCGTTATAATTTTTCATAATATAACCAGGTCTTGCGCACTGCACAAGTTTAAATTTTGAATATGACAAATTTATTCATGCAATGATTTCTAGAATTATCTATTTGCTGCAAATTTCATTGCAATCATTACCTTTTACTCAGCTATTTTTATTATACGAATACGCAGACCCCATGGCGGAATTTTGCACTTTATTTTTAAAGAATATTCGTGAGGAACTGGCAAGCTTTAAGGTAACCCACTGCGGCGTACATTATGGCTTCTGGAGAGGAAAGTCCTTGAAAAGCCTTAAAAACGCTTTGCTGCAAAAGCGAAGCAAGAAAGTGTCTCCCGAAAATATTGGAAACATGCTCATTTCTGGCGGTGCTCCTTAAATATGAAGTGGCTTTGATCTGTTAGTGTAAATGCTACGTTAATTATAAAATAAAGGATAGTTGTTCCCGACAAAATAACACTTCGAGACGAGTATTGGTGAGTTAATCCCCAATAAAATTTGCCAAGAATTCGAGGCTTACTAATTAAAACTAGTAACACAAAGATGAACTTTGAGCAGTATCTGGCTCGACAAAGTTGCCATGTCATACTTGTCGCGCGTGCGAAGAAAATGCTCCCCTTTCTTCGCCAAATGCCGACAGTATATTGTGCCCCCAACAAAGACGGCGGCCACAGCAGCCATCTTCGGGGGCACGGCTTCACACTTAAGCAATAATTCCCACTCCATCAATTTTGTAAAGCTGCTTATTGTGGCATTATTTTGTTTTTAGGATGTTTAGCATAAAAACACAATATCCTTTTACAATTTTGTCTGACTTCATTTTGCTGGGCAGGAAAACAACCCAATTCCTCTGTCAAAATGCCTTCAGTCATGCACAAGTTGGCTGAAAAAGCATTATACACGGCGAACACGACGAAACCATAATAACACGTGCAACCGAACAAGGGCCAATGATAACGAACAAAAACTAAAAGGAGTGACAAAGAGGACGGCCGGCATGAGTATTTTCACAACGCGGCAGTTAGAACGTAAATCGCGACCAAATTATTCGGCGTTGTCGCAACCAATCGGTCGGCGTTGTCACGTGACTGGCATTGCCGACTTAAAATAGAAAATTGAGCCAGTTGGTATGGCTTCATACTTAGGACTGAAGCAGCGCTCATAAAAAAGGGACAATGGACAGAAGAAGTGCACACGACATGCGCTGATTGTCAACTGTATTTTTATTCCGAGGAACACGAAAAATTAAACAACATTTAATAAGAAATCATCAAGTCCCGTGACTTGTGCTCCAAACGAAAAGAACATCCCTGGCTGTTGCCCCCATAGCATGCGCACAACACATTTTAAGTCCCATTTCCGCACGTGCTGACCAAAAACCCGTATTCCCTGTCCCATAGCTTTATCGATGGCTGGCTAACCGACCGCGTTCCGCATCGCTGAGAGCAGAAATGTTCCGTTTTCGAGTTTTCGATACACTGCAAGAATCTCAAATGGCAACACATTTAAACTAAGGTCGAAGTTTTTCCGAAGATCAGATAAGCTTTCTCTTTGGATCGCCATTCTGTACATTGCCAA
>JALIZH010025799.1:0-19007 GCA_030522465.1 Rhipicephalus appendiculatus | reverse complement strand
ATCAAATAAAATGACGCGTAGTTTTGTTGCGCATAGAAGCGAGACCTTCAGGAAAAATGATCTGAAGGTCAGTGCCTAATATATGAGGAAGAAGTCAGCATGTTTAGAAATGTGCACGTACACGTGAGAGAGAACCGTTTAATAATGAAAAGACCAGCATAGACTTTCAGGCCGTCAAGGTGTATGCGAAAAGAGATGCGACGAGATTGGCGGTGTCTCTCGTCACGCGCTTTCTGGCACTAGGTATCTGTTACAAAGAAAATACGACCGCAATTCATGTGTTTCCAAAGGCAATTCAAAGCGACATAAATGACCGTGCTTAGAATTGATGATAAACTCCTCCCTTTTTTTTTCTTTCTAAAGGACTGGCTAGCAACGTGCTAGCAACATTTCTCGCGAGCGATGACTATGACCATTCGTTTTAGAGGGGGGGGGGGTGCTAGGTGCTCTATAAAATAGAGCAGAGTATGCGCCGAAGAAAACCTGAACTCCTGTTGAACCCCAATGAGGTTACTCACCGCCGTGCGCGAGAACTCACGCGCCGCGACGACGGTGAGGCTTCATTGGATTCGGAGGAGATCGGACACAGAGACCCCTTATTAACTTGTCGTCTCCCACTACAGAGAGGAACGCAGGCGCTTCCCCGCCTCCACACCCAAAACTATGCAGAGCGCAGGCGATCACGCTTAGGATGCTTCAGACGAGGTCATATCCCTCGAGAGGTTTCCTAAGCTGGATTAATCAAGATATAAATCCACAGTGCCCGGATTGCGGGGAGGCATTTAGCACTCTATCACATATGCTCTGGCAGTGTCCTGCGTTACGGGACATGTCACACACCAGCGAACAGGACTGGGAAGACGCCATCGCGAGTACTGCCCTCGATATCCAGTCAACGGCCATCCAGAGGGCCCGTGAAAGAGCGGAGAGGCATGGCTTCCCGATTTCGACCTGAGAGCAGCCAGCGGCGAGCCGAGGGCCCCAGCGGGTCCTTCCCGGCTAGTCCCTTAGGACTTCAATGAAGTTATTTGTCTGTCCTGTTGCGTGTTAGTAGCATTGTTCGTGCTTGTTTCCTGAATTTTCGTGGCGATTTTATCGATCACGTGCTACAATTAACAATAATACCGGGGGTTTACGCTCCAAAAGAATCATATGATCGTGACAGGTGCCTTAGTGGAAGACTTCGGAAATTTCGACCACCTTGAGTTCTTTAACGTGCACCTATACCTAAGTACACGGGCCTCTAGCATTTCGCCCCCCATCGAAATGCGGCCGATGCAGGCAACGCGGAATCAGGGCGTCATCGAAGCCTATATAAACATGGTGGATAAAATCTACAGCCGATCCACAGCCACCATAGTCCTCCATAAAGAAAGCGGCAGAATACCAATAAAGAAAGGCGTAAGGCGGGGAGACACGATTTCCCCAATGCTATTCCTCGCGTGTTTACAGGAGGTTTTCAGGGCCCTAGATTTGGAAGAGTTAGGGATAAGAGTTCATGGAGAGTATCTTAGTAACCTGCAATTCGCTGATGACATTGCATTGATGAGTAACTCAGGTAACGAATTACAACTCATTATAACTAAACTGGACACGGAAAGCAGAAGAGTAGGTCGGTGTGATGATGTGGATTGTGTGGCGGCGACGAAGGCGAAGATGGAACGGCAGTTCGTCGAAGAGCGCTGACGGGAAGAAGAGAAAAAAGAGGTGGGCGGCTCGAGCGGGTGGTGCGTGACAGGAGGAGAACGGCAGCTCGCTGATCGACGGTTCGGGTCACGGCGAGCACCAACCAGGCGTCCTGCAGCCATGCGGACCTGGCGACCCTGAGGTCCCGCTCGGAGCTGCTGCTCTCGTACAGGCGTCCTGCAGATGTGCGGACCTGGCGACCTCGATGCCCGCACTGCTCCTGGTGACCGGCAGCTACCGACGTTCCTGGCCTGATGTCCTCGGAGCTAAGGGAGTTCATGGCGTCGCACCGGAAGGGCAACCGACAGCGGACCAACTAAGGTGGCCACAGCTCGTGCCAGCGACTGGCCGTTGACTCCAGTGGCTCCAGTGGTCTTGCCGGCCTGCTGTCCGACGACCCCGTCACGGCCTGGCCACGTCATTTGAAGACGTGCCTGACAGCCGACAGCCTCGTCGAGCGTCCGCGAGAAGCCCCATCGCAACGACGACGTCAGACGGCGAGTAGTACGGTTGCCTAGGCGCGGGAAACTTTTGACTTTGTAGTGCAGTTGTGTAGGCGCGTGAGACTGTAAAGTAGAGTTGTTAGTGTTGTCCGTGTTGCTTGTGAAGCGTCAAGTTATCGTTGATTGTATTATAGTCTGTGTTGTGTGTACAAACCACCTGACTGGCGTGTCATTTAATACGGATCCTGGGCCCACCCTAATTCAATTATAACAAACTTGGCGAGCCTGCCAGGATCCGCAAGTAACATCTCCAACGCGGAAATCGCCATTCAGGTGTATGCACGCAGCACAAGACTACGGCATGGATCTGGATAAGTTAGCGGCTGTGGCAGAGCAGTTAGGCTTGTCTGGCGCGGAACTTCGAGCGTGGATTGAGCGAGAGCAGGTTAGGCAGAGGGATGAGCGAGCAGCTGAGAGAGAAGAAGCCAAAGAGGCAGCAGAGAGGTAGAAGTTAGCGGACGAGAGGAAGAAGTTGGCGGACGAAAGGGAGCTAGAGATCCTGAAACTTAAGCTCAAGCTTCAGGAAGGTGCCCAGCGTGAGCCATCTGCGGCCACAGCACCCGCCCCGTCAGCAAACCCTTCAGGCCTGAATCCGCAGAAGCTACTGCCGCTATTTGACGAGCGACGCGATGACCTGCATGCGTATTTGCAGAGGTTTGAACGCGTGGCTACTGGGCAAGATTGGCCAATAGACAAATGGGGAACTGCCGTAAGCATGTGCTTAACTGGTGAGGCACTCACTGTCATTGGTCGTATGACTGCTGAGGAAGCACTAGACTACGACAAAGTGAAGAAAGCTCTACTTCAGCGCTTCAGATTCACAGTCCAAGGGTACAAAGAGAAATTTCGGAAAGCTCGGCCGGAAGATGGGGAGACGGGGAAACAGCTAGCAGCAAGAATCTCCAGCTACTTCGATAACTGGATTGAGATGGCTGACGTGCCCAAAACATTTGAAGGTCTTCGTGATCATGTCATAGCTGAGCAATTCTTGCGTTGCTGCAATCCAAAGCTGGCCATCTTCCTGAAAGAGAGAGAGTGCAAAACCCTTGCATCCCTTTCAGACTGCACCGACCGCTTTCTCGAAGCTCAGGGCGTTACCAACATTGGTACAGTCGCAGACGATGCAGAAGATGCAAATAAACCCGGTGCTATGCCACAGAGCAAGCAACAATCGATTTGCTTCATTTGCAACCGCAAGGGACATAAAGCGCCAGAGTGTCGAGAAGCATTAGGGGATTCCCAGAAATGCAAGTCATGCGGGCTGCTCGGACACAGAACGGCTGATTGCAAGAACAAGACTGCACAACAGGTGTCCTGCGTTATATTAAAAAGTGAGGAAACGCAAGATTCAAGATCTCTGGCTGAGTCCACAAGAAAGACATGCGCCGCAATTGAATGCCGTCAGACGAAAAAACAAGCCGCCAACGTTAGCAGTCGACTGCATGCCAGTTGTCCAAGGGCGGGTACTGGGACAGGTAGCACACGTCCTGAGAGACACGGGCAGCAACACCACGATTGTAAGGCGTGATTTCGTTCCCCGTCGATGTCTAACTGGAAACACCAGGAAAATGTTGCTGCTGGATGGCCGCTGCAAGGAACTAGCTGAAGCGCGCATCTGGATACACACGCCTTACTTCGTAGGCGATGTAACTGCATTATGCATGACCAGCCCAATATAGGACCTCGTGCTGGGCAACATCCCAGGAGCCAGGGAGGCGCACGAGCCAGATCCTAACTGGGAAGCTCCGGACTGGTCAATGAAAGCGAATGCCCCAAGCCAGGTGCCCTCATCTAGAAGAAGATCTCCGAGAGTCTCAGCCGTTCCGCCGACGAAGAGCAGAGACCTGAGCTCTCCAAGCCGCTTTAGTAAGCGCTATCAGCAATGTGGCGCCAAGATCGGCATTGTCGAGAAGGACGCTGGTGGCCTCGCGAAAATGGGCGAAAGCAAGTTGTCGACGCGCGGCACTACACAGACGCTGGTAGGCAGTGCTGCGAGACTGACGAATGCCTGTAGTGTCAAGGACGACAACAAGACCACAAACGAAATAGTAATGGTCAGAGGAGGACAGAGGCGGCAGCCAGAAAAACGACAGAGTCACAAGTACGGCAAGAAGTGTTTTAGGAGAAACGCTCAGCACGTCAAGCGCTTTAGTCACCCCAAGGTCCCATACTACGAAGCTGCCTCAGGTGACGAAAATGAAAACAGAGACGGGGAAGAGTGTAAGGAGCGCGCTGATGGCAGAGACTTCGCAAACAGTAGCGATCATGTCAACCATCGCGTAAACGACTCACCAGCGCCTCCAAGAATAAAGAAGAGTACCAAGCCTCCACAGAACGATAGGGATGATGAAGACAACGGCAAGTGGGATCAAGATGACAAGCGAGTGTGCCGTTACGGAAAGACGTGTTTCAATATGAATGCTCAGCACTTGATGATCTTCAGGCATCTACCCACCACCAGTAAAAAGAAAGAAGAAAATCATACTGTACCGTGGAGGCGGAAACCAGAACAAGCCTTCATCATCTACAGGTCCAATACTTCAAGCTTCGGACCTCGAGAAGCATTTCGAGCTCCGCACGTATGCTTCTAATACAAGCCTATAGGCGCAGTGCTTCTGCAGGCCAGCAGTGACGATATCATACACCCGGTTGCTTACGCGAGTCGCAATCTGCTAGCCTAGAGAGACACACTCCGGTATTTGCAGTCAGCCAAACACGTCAACTGAGTGTTGCGATAGATCTTGTTAGTGCAAGAGTACTGCTTTAGCGCTGATGGCATAAAAGGCTCAGATAACGTAGAAGCGGACTGCTTAAGCCGCATATCAACTGCTTTAATGTTTCATGTGAAACAATTCTGTTTTCATTTAATTTTTGCTTAGATTTGAACGGTTCGTGTTTTTCACAATACTAAACATCTGTGTTTTTTGTACACTACGTGCTGTCAGGAGGAAGAACATTTGCACTAAGGTGAACTCAGTTCAACCGTAGAAACGCGCCTGCAACCGTGCCTTCTCTCCGTCTCGCCTAGAGTCGAATAGTTGCACGCAACTATCTTAAGTGGGGGGTGGTGTGATGATGTGGATTGTGTGGCGGCGACGAAGGCGAAGATGGAACGGCAGTTCGTCGAAGAGCGCTGACGGGAAGAAGAGAAAAAAGCCCCCACCTCCCCGAAGGGAATCGTGAGGAAATGCGAATGCATTTCGCGCGCGCTTCACTCCATTTATATATGGTGGTTGTGGTTTGAAGAAGGAAAAGGATATAGCTCCGCCGAGCTCCGCCGCAGACTGCTTTTAGTTAACACGCACGCTGCGAATTTTTATTGTTCAACAACGCACAGGAGAAATCTCCCACCGGCACCACCTTGGAGGTCAAGATTCATTGCCATATATACGGGGTGGCCAGCGAACGGTTGTGCAGCGCGAGCAGTCGGTTTTTTCAACCAAGAAACTCGCTAGCAGACGCTGCCTGTGTCGGCGTCGCCAGGCGAGAGAGGGAGAGGGGGGAGCGTAGGAGAGGAGAGAGAGGTGGGGTGCGCATGCGCAGTGGGAGTGTGGACGGCGCGGGCAGGGATGCCTAGAGGAGAGAGGGGGGGAGCGTAGCAGGGGAGAGAGGAGGGGAGGCGCATGCGCAGTGAGGGTGTGGTTGCCGCGGGGAGGGGATGCCTAGGGGAGAGAGAGGGAGAGAGGAGGTTTTTTTATCTATTTCTTTTTGAAAGGGTTTGCGCATGCGCAGTAAGGGCGGTCACGCCGTACACCACCACCACCGGATTAAGCTTCGCCATAAGATGCTTCACATCTAACACCTGCCGGCGCGCACACCTCCTCAACCTATCCTCCTCCTCCTCCTCCGCGGACAACGCCAACGCCGTACAACGCCAACGCCGGATGCCTGACATAGCCCGACTATGAAATGCATTCGCATTTAAAAGAGGTGGGCGGCTCGAGCGGGTGGTGCGTGACAGGAGGAGAACGGCAGCTCGCTGATCGACGGTTCGGGTCACGGCGAGCACCAACCAGGCGTCCTGCAGCCATGCGGACCTGGCGACCCTGAGGTCCCGCTCGGAGCTGCTGCTCTCGTACAGGCGTCCTGCAGATGTGCGGACCTGGCGACCTCGATGCCCGCACTGCTCCTGGTGACCGGCAGCTACCGACGTTCCTGGCCTGATGTCCTCGGAGCTAAGGGAGTTCATGGCGTCGCACCGGAAGGGCAACCGACAGCGGACCAACTAAGGTGGCCACAGCTCGGGCCAGCGACTGGCCGTTGACTCCAGTGGCTCCAGTGGTCTTGCCGGCCTGCTGTCCGACGACCCCGTCACGGCCTGGCCACGTCATTTGAAGACGTGCCTGACAGCCGACAGCCTCGTCGAGCGTCCGCGAGAAGCCCCATCGCAACGACGACGTCAGACGGCGAGTAGTACGGTTGCCTAGGCGCGGGAAACTTTTGACTTTGTAGTGCAGTTGTGTAGGCGCGTGAGACTGTAAAGTAGAGTTGTTAGTGTTGTCCGTGTTGCTTGTGAAGCGTCAAGTTATCGTTGATTGTAATATAGTCTGTGTTGTGTGTACAAACCACCTGACTGGCGTGTCATTTAATACGGATCCTGGGCCTACCCTAATTCAATTATAACAGTCAGAAAATTAATATGCGTAAAACTAAACTAATGTGCAAGAGTTTCGGGAGAGAACAGCGCGTTCCGATAGGGGGCGAGATACTGGAAGTTGTAAAGCAATGCGTCTTCTTAGGGAAGGTAGTCACCGAGGAGCCGAACCATGAGAGTGAAATAACTAGAAGAATAAGGATGGGGTGAAGCACATTCGGCAAGCATTCTCAAATCATGAATGGTAGTCTACCTCCATCCAGAGGCAGAAAAAGTTTATTCACACTATGTACAAAGAGACTTGATAAACATTTCGGTAATCAGGGGTAGATACCCCTTGGCACAACTATGTGCAACGTCAAACATCACTATCTTGTAGTGAACACAGCATCACTTTGGTATACATGACAGAGATATGACATGGAGTAAAAAAATTGAAGGACACTTTGTACATTCCAAAGTGTGTTCGGCGAAAGCGTGTGGCCATTCCACTGATTATGCCTTGTCTTTTTTTCTTTTACACTGTGCGTGAATGTGTGCGTGTTTTCTTTTTTAATTTTTGCCGTGAATCGCAGCGAGACGCGAGACTCATCTTCCTCCGTTCGCATGCGTTAGTATTTTCTCGCGCTTTGCGCATCGTGCAAACGCCATCCGCGTTCCAGCTCTTAAATTGACGGACCCTTTGTAAATTCGAAAGTGTATTCCGTGAACGCCTGGGTCCATTGAGGCGACGTCGGTCAGAATGATTGCAAACTCTGGGCACAGCGACACTACGCAAGCAAAGCGCGAGCGCTATAGAGTCCGACGCGACCGGCGTCCGTTTGCGCATCCGGGCGGCCACCTGGCTCCCTTGCCAGAGCTCGGATGGACAGACGGACGGACAGACAGACAGACAGACAGACAGACGGACGGACGGACGGACGGACAGACAGACAGACAGACAGACAGACAGACAGACAGACAGACAGACAGACAGACAGACGGACGGACGGACGGACGGACGGACGGACGGACACCGGACGGACGTGAGCAAGGCGATAAAAGGCTTTCGCCTTAAAGATTACACCATCTCCCGCTAAAGGGAACCATGTGTAGATGCGAAGCAGCGGGCGCTAACGCTTACACTTGCGGCGGCGTTGACGCTGGCGCTCGTCGCAGCTGCACAGGAGAGAAACCTGGGGAGGCGCAAAGCACGCAGTGATGGACCGGTGTTTCCTACTGGAACATGCCAATCGCTGCTAATGGGCAATGAGAGACAGAAGACTCCGACTGGACACAGAGACCCGCAGTCCGCTTTTAGTTAACGCGCACGCTGCGAATTTTTATCGTTCGACAGCGCACAGGAGAAATCTCCCACCGGCACCACCTTGGAAGTCAAGATTCAGTGCCATATATACGGGGTGGCCAGTGAATGGTTGTGCAGCGCGAGCAGTCGGTTTTTTCAACCAAGAAACTCGCTAGCAGACGCTGCCTGCGTCGGCGTCGCGAGGCGACAGACGGGGGGAGCGTAGAAGAGGAGAGAGATGGGGGGGACGCGCATGCGCATTGGGAGTGTGGACGCCGCGGGGAGGGGTGCCTAGAGGAGGGAGGGGAGCGTAGGAGGGGAGAGAAGCAGGGGACGCGCATGCACAGTGAGCGTGTGGCCTCCACGGGGAGGGATGCCTAGAGAAGAGAGAGGTGGAGAGGAGGTTTTTTATTTTTATTTTTTGAATGGGTCTGCGCATGCGCAGTGGGGGTGTGGACGGACGGACGGACGCCAGACGGACGGACACCGGACGGACGTGAGCATGAGACATTAAAGGCTTTCGCCTTAAAAGGGACACAATGGTTCAATAGAACACAACGGGTTACAGACGAAAGTGATAAACACCGAAGGGCAGGCAGATAAGTGCATGAACAGCGTAAACTCAGAAAGCTGGCAGTTAGCATCGCCAATGAATCCGAATCCACTTCGGCGCAGTTAGCATATGTTACCGTAGAGGTCCTGCGCACTTGCTCTAGGCAGAAAGCACACTTTTTCCTAGTTATACGAAATGTATTTTGTGGAATCGCAATAAGAAACAACGCCTAAAATAATTTTCCATTGCTGCTTTACATTTTTTTAGCTAGCGTATCGTTTCTGAAGTAAAACATTGTCGTGATTAGACATAAAAACAAAACTAGCATTTGTTCCTCGTACGAATACCACCGATGAGCGAAGCTCTATAGAAATGGGACGCACGCGGCGTTTCATTGTCCAGGCAACGGACCAACCACTGGGCGGACGACAGGGTAAAGCAATGGTTTCGCGCGTACGCCGGTTTGAGGGAAGAGGGCAGAGTCCAAGAAAGAGGGAGAGCGAGACTAATCTGCCTCTGTTTCGCATGCGTTCATATTCTCGCGTCCTGCGCATCGTGCAGACGCCATCCGCGTTTCAGCGCTCACAAAGCTCATTTATCCTCCCGCGTGAGAGGGAGACGCCACAGCTGGTACCGTGCCAGGGAGCTTTAACGGCGATGGCGGGGTGCCTGGCCTAAGGAGCTTCGCTCCTAAAAAAAGTCACAGTTTCGCCGCAAGGGGCGAAGCAATGAATGCGACAGCAAGAAAGTGGAATGTCACACCAAGATCGACGAGCCGCTGGATATTTGAAGTTTCCCCCTGAAGCACAAACAGGGATGCCCGAAAACGAGAGCAAGTATACACAGGGCAAGCGTGAACTAACAACTATCACAGCTGTTACGCCTTTGTATTTGAGCAACGCGCTGCAAGTGTCGATAACGCAGAACCCTACGCTCTTAGATATTTCTTATTTTAAAGTGCGGCTCGCGAATGACCCCTCTGCGTCTCCTGCCACGCGGTCTGACGCAAAGTGTGCGCAGTGTTCTTTTTTTATTCGTTCCACATCACGAGTGGGTACAGGAAGGGACTGGGCCCTTCTTCGTGCGAGTCTCAAGGGCAGTTTTTCACATTTTAAAGAAAATATAGGAACGTTGCGTGACAGAACACACGCTCAAGCTCCTCAGAGATCTGCATACCGCCAGCGGTTAGTGGTGTCTATATATAGCTTGCCGTTGTTATTCCGGCGCATGCATGATGCGTGGCTGAGTGGTCTAACGCAGCGCTCTGCGGAGCGAGGGGTCGCTGGTTCGATTCCCCGGTCGGGTGCCTGGGAATTTTTTTTGTAATATATTTTGATTTTGTGTCTTTTTATATATATACATACCTGGAGGTATGTATATATATAATGTATATGTATATATATACATATATACATATACATATCTGGGGCATGACGGCGACGACAAAAATCAGCCGAGTGTGTCTATGTAATTGCTGAGCGTATATATATATATATATATATATATATATATATATATATATATATATATATATATATATATATATGTATATATATATATATATATTGTAAGGAATTAGACACAGAGACAGCACCCGTTCCTGGGCCGGCTGTTCTTTTTCTCCCCTCGTCTTCCTCTGCCTTCCTCTAGCTGGCCTCGTGCTAGCTGAGCCCGGTGCCACTCTTAGTCATCACACTCGGCCACGCTGCAAGTGTAGGATTCTGCCGAAAATATCATGTCGAAGGTTTAAACGGTGTGTGTCAGGCTGCAGCTGGTAGAAGTGCGCAGGTCCTGGACCCTGCGTCGTCATCTGTGGAAATGCCTCTGGAGGACGAAACTGGCTGTGCCATGGTGGTTTGTCTCTCCAACACTGCGACTTGTGTTGTGGTGCTGCCAGTGATATTTCTGGAGGGCGACATTGGCTGTGATGCAGCGGTCGTCGCATGCCTAGCAGACCGTTGTGCCGCCTCAGGCTCACGGTCTGGTCTTTATTTGCGTTTGTGTGCCCAGTCGGCAAATACTTGCGCAACGCAAAATGCGTGCGAGCTCGGACAGGCAGCGTGACGTCATCATCGGAATTCGACATGGCAGTCGCTCCCTCGCTGTCATCGTACTCTTTCGCTCTGCGGCGACTCGGACGAAATATGTCTGGTGGCTCCGTACCACGTTTGTACTTGTGACCGGAACCCGATCTCACGCCGCTATCATTGGAGTTGTTCGACGGCATCGTGTTGCTTTCGTCGAACCGGTCACGGTCCGCACGAAATGTGGTGAAATCTATAGCGGCTAGAACAGCTTCGTGGTCATCTGCGCGGACTTCAGGTGGTACACCGGTAGTCAGAATGAATTGCTTGGTGTCGTCAGCAGGCTCGCACGCCATGTAGTCGGAATGGTCGTTGCCGGCTCCGTCTGCCTGGGGCGCATCGATAGGCCTGGCCATGCTAGCGTCAGAAGATCTTGAAGAAGCGGGCAGATGTTCGGAGAATATGACATCGATTGCCTTGGCTTCTGCGAGCGGTTCACTCGCCCACTCGGCCAATGACTGCCGTGAAGTCTGCAGATATGGCAGTGACTGCTCCGAGAAGATCTTCCTATTATCTGCGGGGAGGTCGGATTGTGGTAGTGAAACGTCCATCTGGTTGACCAAATTCTTCACGAACTCAGATTTCTGGGAACGGGAGGAGCGCAGGTGGTGGTGGTGGTAGCTCCTTATTTTCAAGCAAAAATAAGCTTGGGGTCCGCGACTCCGACAGCTGCGACTTGGAGGTGATAGTGGTCTCAGGCAAGAAAGCTTGGGAAGTGGGTCCCGACGCGGAATCCGAGACCTGAACCACGAAGCCCACCTTACAGCCTGCTTCTGTGTCTCCCTCGTGGCGTTCCGCCAAGGGGTCTTTAGAGGTGTTGCAGGACACAGCTGCACAGTCGGAATGGTTGCCTGTAGATGCTTCGTCAGAGTGGCGCCCTTCACGAGACCCGTCTTCTGTAGTGGTCTGATTGGACTCGCTCGTGGAGTAAGAAATCTTGCCGAAAGCAGCAATCAGGGCTGCACTCCATTCTGCCCAAGAATGCTGCCTCACGCCTTCATACCGGTGCCACGCCGCTGCACCTGCCCGAAGGCGGTCCACTGCCACGGACCATTTCTGAGGCTCCGTCCAGGCCTCGCGCACTGCTAGAGCGTTGATGGTTGCCACCCAACTGTCGGCGTTGTTCTGGAACCCGTGGAATTCCGGAAGTTCGCAGACAGCCGTTGATTGTAGAGGGGGGGGGGCAGCTGAAAATCCGCAGAGCTTCAACGCGAAGCAGCCCAGCTGGGATGAGAGCTGCATGAGAGTAGACCGCAGCTCCCTTCGTTGTTCGGGTGCGCTGGCCTCGAGGTCGTATGAGGCGGCTACCTCCAGCATGGCGTCGATGGCGCACAATTCCGGCATGATAGCAGGAAACAGCGCAGAGCTCGACGCTTTCAAAGCGCTGACCGTGACGCGGAGACGCTCGATGATACGGGAAAGCGCGGCGGCGTTTTCAGGCGGTCCGTACGCGGAGCCCTGAACAGCGTTCCCGGGTAACAGGAGGTCGCGCGCTGTCTTGGTGGCGTTGGGGTACGCCAAGGAAGCCTGAACGACGTCCCTAGGATGCTCACCCGTTAGGAGAGTATCGGGCACGGGATACGTGTAACGGGGAGCGTGCGCGACGTTCCCGAACGGCAGGAGCCCATGCACCTTCTCAGACGAAGGTGGTAGCCAGATTCCTCTCAGGTCGTACCCTGAAATCACCGGAGAGGCATTGACGCCGTCCGCGGATGATTCAATGGGTAACTGCAGCGGTCGGGTCATGGAGTCCATGATCGAGGAAGCGTGGACGGCGTTCCTGGATGGAGAGACCCCGCGCTGCCGACGACCCGCGAGGACACGTACAGGTGGCTTCAGCCGTAAGGTTCAGATGTCGGACTACGCCATTGTAAGGAATTAGACACAGAGACAGCACCCGTTCCTGGGCCGGCTGTTCTTTTTCTCCCCTCGTCTTCCTCTGCCTTCCTCTAGCTGGCCTCGTGCTAGATGAGCCCGAGCAATATATATATATATATATATATATATATATATATATATATATATATAGGAAAGAATTGTAAACTTAAGGGCTCGTTTGCTTTTGTTAAACAGTATTAATCAGAACAGACAAAGATGCCAAGGAAAGCATATGGGAAGCTATTAGAAGTAATTGTAATGTAAATCTGAAGAAAGGAAAGTGGACGAAAAGATAACTTGCCACCGGCGGGATCCGAACCTGCGACCTTCGAATAACGCGTCCGATGCTCTACCACTGAGCTACGATGGCGGTCATCCCCCCGTCCACTTTATAGGGTATATATGTGTACTTAAACGTGGAAGCGGCGCTGACTGACGCTCCCACGTTTAAGTACACATATATACCCTATAAAGTGGACGGGGGGATGACCGCCATCGTAGCTCAGTGGTAGAGCATCGGACGCGTTATTCGAAGGTCGCAGGTCTCGGATTCTGCCGGTGGCAAGTTATCTTTTTCGTCCACTTTCCTTTCTTCAGATTTACATTACAATTACTTCTAATAGCTTCCCATATACTTTCCTTGGCATCTTTGTCTGTTAGTTCTGATTAATACTATATATATATATATATATATATATATATATATATATATATATATATATATATATATATATTCTGACGAAGGCTGGTCCACCAGCCGAAACGTTAATAAAACATTTCGTACGTGCATCGTTTTCTTCGATCATATATATATATATATATATATATATATATATATATATATATATATTGTAAAGAACGAGACAGACACAGCACCCGTTCCTGGGCCAGCTGTTCTAATCTGGTCCTCGTCTTCCTCTGTTTCGCCTCCGATCCCCGCGCGCCCAGCCCCAGTGTCGCTCTTCGTCGTCACACTCGGCCATGACTGCGAGGTGAGCGGAGCGGCCGATAATGCTTCAGGTGGGCGGGGTTGGCTGCATCGTGGTGGTCGGCCCCGACCACACTGCAAAAAGGATGGGACATCTGCGAGAAGCGCCTCCGGTGGGCGGTGTTGGCTGCATCGGAGCGGTCGGTCCTGGAGACCTGCCCGGAGTGCCTCCGGTGGGCGGCACTGGTTGAATTGCCGTGGCCAGTCTTGGACACGTTGCAACTTGGCATGAGAAGCCTCAGCGTACTGTGGCGGGCGAAATCGACTTTGTCGTTGCGATCGAAGTTTTCGGCCACGCTGGCATGCGGCATGGAAAGCTGCCGGTGCCGGCTCTGGCGGCCGCCATTGGCTGTGCCATTCGAAGTCGTAGGGCTCGCTGACGGCTGTCTTGCTGCATATAGCTGTCTTGCTGCACGAGGTCATGCCAACAGGGGGTCAGAAGCAGTGTCATATGAAAGATTCTTGTGCTGCGTGGCCAGTCCTCGGCTAACAATGACTTCAGCCATGCTCGTCGTCATAGCTTCGTTGACGTCACTGAAGTCGGAAGCGATGTCGTCGGGAGGAGGCGCACGCGGTATGGGAAGGTCGTTTGTTAGGGTAAGACATTCTTTTATCTGGAGTTCATTGACCGGGACATCGCTCAGCATTGAATGGCCACTTCCTTGCGCCTCCCATGCCTGCGCTGACAAACGAGGATGTTGCATCAACGGCTCACGAAGCCTCTCGTTCCTGGCATCCGTCGGTAAGTCAGCGTCCCGGCATGGCGCATCAAGTGTGAGCGGAGCTGTAGCCTCTGCGTGCTGTGACAATGCTAAACTTGGGGTTGGCATTTTCCGAGTTCGACGACTGAAAAGTGTTGTCGGCCGCCGAGATTGGTGTAGCGTCCATCCAGGTATCGAAATTTGTTGGCTGATCTGCTACCTGGAACGACGGTGGGAGAGGAACAGGCCGCTTCATGTCTCCGAGCGAAGACGTCCTCGAGGGCAGCGTCACCGACTTCTGCAGGTGCAAGGAGGTCTCGGCCTCTGGTTGCAACGGTCTCGTGTCCGCCACGCATGCAGAGTACGAGACACGAAGTGGTGAGCACGGCCTCAGTCCGGTGCTTACACTGGGGCAAGCTGCGAAGCTGTCTGCCGGTGAGTGGCAGTCTGCAGTTCCAGCCTCGAGGAGATGGCCTTCTCGAGCTTTGCCCTCGGTAAAAGACGTGTAAGGTTCGTCGGTGGCGTCATACCGAATCGGGCCGAAAGCAGCAATCAGAGCTGCACACCATTCCGGCCAAGACTCTCGCTTGACGCCGTCGTAGTTATGCCATGCCTTGGCTGCACCGCGGAGATGGTCTATGGCAACGAACCATTTGTGATCGTCAGGCCAGGCATGGCGAGAGGCGAGCGCATTGACAGTCTCTACCCAAGCGTCGGCATCGTCTTGCAACCCGGAGAATTCTGGAAGTTCCGAAAGAGCCGGAGGTGGTAAGGTGGCATGCCGGAAGCAGGAGCTCAACGACGTCCAAGCGGTCGAGCTGTTGCGTCATTTGCGTGATGGCACGCATGAGCTCCGCGACGCTGTCGGGTGAGGCGCCCGCATAACCAGGATTCGCGTCCGCGGAGTATGCAGTGTTATCAGCACTCACGGCAGCGAGATCCACGGCCAAGGAAGCCTGGACGGCCTCCCTTGGAGGCTCATACGTTGCATGAGTCCAGGGCGAGAGGGTGTCGCAAGGAGAAGACTGAACGGCATTCCCGGGCAACAGAACGCTGTGCGCTGTCCTGCCGACGCCGGGATATGGCTGCCTTTGGGCCACCGAGGAGGCCTGTACGCCGTCCTCGAATGGTGGCGTACGTGCTTCCGGCCGTAGCAGGGTCCTGGTGTCCATTGTCGAGGAAGCGTGGACGGCGTTCCTCAGACGTAGAGACCCGCAGCGCCGACGACCCAGGAGCACGTAGAGGTGGCTTCAGCCGCAAGGTTCACTTGTCGAACTGCGCCATTGTAAAGAACGAGACAGACACAGCACCCGTTCCTGGGCCAGCTGTTCTAATCTGGTCCTCGTCTTCCTCTGTGTCGCCTCCGATCCCCGCGCGCCCAGCCCCAGTGTCGCTCTTCGTCGTCACAATATATATATATATATATATATATATATATATATATATATATATATATATATATATATAAAGGGGAGGGGAATTGTAAACTTAAGGGCTCGTTTGCTTTGTTAAACATAGTATTAATGAGAACGAACAGACAAAGATGCCAAAGGAGAGAAGTATAGGGGAAGCTATTAGAAGTAATTGTAATGTAAATGTGAAGAAATGAGAAAGTGGACGAAAAAAGATAACTTGCCACCGGCAGAATCCGAACCTGCGACCTTCGAATAACGCGTCCGATGCTCCACCACTGAGCTACGGTGGCGGTCATCTCCCCGTCCACTTTATGGGGTATATATGTGTACTTAAACCCGTGGGAGCGTCAGTCAGCGCCGCCTGTTGCCATTACGGCGAGTGTGGAGACACCTCTTTTTTGCCTGTAGGCGTCCACGTAGTACGTGATCTTATTACGAGAGGGCAGCTGACTAGTGTTAATCCCTCGCATACCACCTGAAGGCATCAAGTCTGCCAGAACGAGACCCTCGTTATGAATGAAGGAGGGAATTGTAAACTTAAGGGCTCGTTTGCTGCCGGTGGCAAGTTATCTTTTCGTCCACTTTCATTTCTTCACATTTACATTACAATTACTTCTAATGGCACTGTGCAGCACGGCATCTTTATTATCTGTTCGTTCTCATATATATATATATATATATATATATATATATATATACATAACAACAAACTTCATATATATATATATATATATATATATATATATATGAAGTGCAGCTCAATATCTCTCATGCCATTGCTTTTCCCGACACCGCATGCCAGCTGCTGCTGCAAAAAAAAAAAGGGAGCACTATAAGGGTCCAGAAATCGGCATTGAACCAATCCCTTCCAAACGAATGGACAGGCATTGAAATACGAAAAGCGCCCGTGCTTTTCCTTACCGAAGGAAAGCAGATTTATGCTTTCCTTCGGTTAGAACACTGTTCTTTTTTTATACTGTGCATGTCGGAACAACGGTAAAAAATATGCGCGCCTAGAAACTCGCCTAGCAAGATTCCGAGCGCCACGAATATATGTCGCCCTTTATAAATATTTCGCAAGATGCAAGTGCATAGTGCGAAATTTGTTGAATACATCGTTTTGTGGGGTGATTTGACGTGAATCGCTGCAATTGTGTCTGCTTCATTACGTTCTTTGAAGTTCGCCGGGGTCGCCTTGTGAACGTTACCTGAATGCCATGTGGGTGCTAGCCTAAATGGTTCTCGCAGTTTAAACTACACCAGAGAAGCAGAAGCTGCTGTACAACAATAACCTATACCGTCCTATATACATATTTTAATCTTTCACGAATGTACCCAAAAGGTCAATCTTCTTTGTTCTCCCTTTAAACAAAGCAGGGTTGGCCACCAGTGCCCGTAATAACGAAAACGTCTGTAGCTGCAGTTGTTCGTAGGCAAAATTTTCACCCAATCGTGATGGCGCGTAAATCATTAGCGGAGGCAGCCAGCCAATGGCACAGCACGCATACTAAGGAAAATCATTGTGAATTCCGCCCCCTGGGTTGTAGTCGCAATTAAACTGTGTCTTTCAATCCTGTTTTCTTTTTTTTCATTTTGAATCTTCCCGCCGTCTTTACCTTTTCTTTACTTAATCCCTGCATGAAATTTAAAAAAAAAATTCTGATTCTAATCCTGTTCATAAAAAGAAAAATAGTTTCGCATATTCCGGCATGTTGAACACTCATGCAAGAATGGGCGCATCCGGCTCGAGTCAGACGCAGAAATATAGGGCGCCGGAAGATAAAAAAAATGCACACCGTCCTTCGTCGATCAATCAACCCCTGTCGCCTACACGCACCAATGGAACGACGGGAGAAGGCGTTCACGATGATCTTAGAGAATACAAGAAAAGGTTGGAAAGGTCAACCGCATGATCTCGGTAGGCTTAGGGATACGGCTCGCAGTCACATGCACCATAAAAATGAAATATTTAAGGCAAAGTTGAACCAAGAGCACCATGTTATCCATCATTTGGTTTTCTGTTTGCATGAATTGCACGTGACACTGTGACAACCACTGTCTAACATAGGTACATGAACTAAGTATCAACGACGGAAAGAGAAAAACTGGGCGAGTCTCCAAGCGAAGAATGCTGACTGACAATATATTCGCTGGAAAAGGGCGCTCAGTATAAATGGATTAAAGTATTTTTGCCCACTTCAGTACAACACACATCAGTATACTACATCATTCAATGCTGTAGCTGACAAAACGCATGTGAAACCCGCACGAATAGATAAAGACGCATGCATGCCGCAGCAAAGAGTTTGAAGTCCCTATGGGGTATTCATTCGCACTTGTTTTCAAAAGCTTTCGATGGTCGGAAGATTATAAGAGTGTTTTTATGGGAAAATAAATATGTCTGAGATATTCTGGCACCTTAATGCATCGGAATACGTGTTCAGTTACGTTTTAACGCGATAGCGTTAAAGAGCTCGTTTCGCAGAAATTCTGGCGTCGGTGTCGGCGTTGGCGTCGGCGTCGTTGGTTGTGAGCGAAAAAATCATCATCTTGTCCGTGACCGAAAAATCGAAAAAATAAAAAAGAGGAGCCTTAAGTGTAACTCGGGCAGAATTAACCAGATTGGAGGCAGGTTCATTTACTGCCTTATACTGTGGTATTGGAAAAAAGGAAATCTACAAGGAAAAGAGGAGAAGTCGAGAGCATGAACTCGCACAACTTCACTGGCATATAGGTTACCCCCAGAAACATTTTCTTGCAATAGATCTTTGACATTGTCGACCTTGTTAACGTAGATTATTTTTATTTTTATTATTGTTGTTATTATTATTATTATTATTATTATTATTATTATTATTATTATTATTATTATTATTATTATTATTATTATTATTATTATTATTATTATTATTCGGTTTGGATACACAAAAAAACACGAAGACGCAGAGGAAAGGAAGTTATCAGGAAAGGAAAGGAAAGAGCAAAGAAAAAAAGAACACAGAAGCAAACATAAGGAGCCACATGGAAAAATGCCTCTAGACGCACAAGTGCAGCACGCAAGTCACTCTTGAAGAATACTCGTGACACAGCTTCAGAAATAGCAGGCAGGAATGCTGGCCCGTTTTCGATATAAACTCATTTTCTCAGCTGGACGAGGATTCAGCGCCCGTTTTTTCGATCATTCTACGCACAAAGGCATGTGAAGAGTATTCATTGGTGTGTATGTAACAAAGAAACGAAGCCCTTCATTCATTCCTCTGCTCATGCTGTCAAACAAACATTCAGAAGCCGGTAGAGGCAAACGCAAACGCTGGTAGAAC
>JALIZH010025798.1:0-16661 GCA_030522465.1 Rhipicephalus appendiculatus | reverse complement strand
CTCGCCTATAAATATTGAAAAGCTATATCGCAAGACATAACTTGTGGTAAGTAAAACTACAAAGAATACGTGGCGTGTTATCATGATAGTACTGTTGGTGCACACCCTGAAAAAGGGAAATAATCCGGTATTAGCACAATGATTCCACCTTTATATGTAGCATATGGTGAATAAAATATGTTGCAAAGTTGTTCTATTTACCTCTGTTTGGACCTGTTGTTCTAAAAGAACAAATGCGAGCTGCTGTTTTGACAAATGTTGAAGGGAAAACAGTTGTCTGTGATGCCAGTGCGATTGTTTGTTTAACAGCAGCTATGATACACGGCTTCCCTTGAACAATGGTGAATTCTTACGCTGCGGACATTTTGCACACGTGCGCAGTCTTAGGCAAGAATTTCTGGCTATATCGAATCATCAGAATCTTCTTATGCAGAACAACGTCCAAGAATAACATTTACAGGTTTTGCGCGCAAAGTATTCAACAATACGGTGAAGCTCCGTGGAAAGAAAAGCGACACGTAACTCCAATGATTTTCATGCGAATTTCCTTTAATAAAAAAAAAGAGCGCCTCGCTGGTCCATTGGTTACAGGGCTCCGCGGATGAAATGAACATTGTGAGTTCAATCCTGGCAATGGGAGTGGTATTGGCTGTGCGGGCGAAAAGAATAGAGGCTTGTCCACTTATATTCAATAGTACGTAAAACGAATCCGAGGTGGTCGAAATTTCAGACCTCCTCTACGGCGTTCCTCTTACTAATATCATTGATTTGCTGAAAGGAAGCTTTCGGAAATCATCTTAACCCGCACATTCGTTCTAAAAAAGACAGGTCGTGCAAACGCGGACACAAGCAGGAAGTCAAGACACCACCACAAACGCGTACTAACAACTGAATATATGCTCACAACGGCAGAAAAGCAAGAAGGCACGAAAACTTATCTGCGCATGCCTATGCAAACTGCGAAGCTATCAATCTGGCACGCATGGGGGTCTACGTGAAAGATAAGTGTTAAGGCATTTAGTTTCATCTCTTATCAAGTTAATCGATAGTTGCCTCACGCATGCGCTACCACTATTATCGGTATGCCATGCCTCAAACATCAGACTCGTTCCTTCATTCCTATGCCGGTAAAAAACTGCGCATGTCGTTCCCCTAAGCAAGTTTGAACGTCACTACACCGTTATGGAACAAGAATGTCTTGAAGTGGTATTCGCAGTACAACGCCTCCGGTCATGCCTCACGGACGTCCCTTCACCTTTATGACAGATCACCATTTCCCTGAGCTGGCTGGTAAACCTACGCGATCCATCCGGTCGACTTGCAGGTTGGACACTTCGTCTACAGGAGTACGACTTTACGGTTTCATATAAAAGTGGCCGCGGGCAAGTTGATGCGGACTGCCTTTCGCCGCTGCCGCTTCCCACGACAGACTGTGACGCGGACAACTTCGACGGATACATCGCATCGTTGGAGCCAGGATTTCCTGATAAGAATACATTTAGTACTGAGCAGCAAAAATACAGTACTTTAAAGCAACTTCTTGCTCACGGACTAAATTCATCGGCCACTCGTTTTTGCATACGCCACGGGCTACTATACAAGAACTATTATACTACAGGTTCGCGATATCTTCTGGTAGTCCCGAAGAGTCCCCGCGTTTCCATTTTGAGAGCCATGCCCTGATGATCCAATATCCAGTTATTGTGGAGCAACGAGGACTCTGTACCGCCTTCAAGAAATGTTTTACTGGCCCAAGATGCGTCAGACCACGCAAAAATACGTGTCTAGCTGAAACGAATGTCAACGTCGCAAGCGTCCTACAAGTAATCCTCCTGGTCGACTACACGCTATGCCTCCTCCAAGAACTCCATTTGAACAAGTTGGAATATACAATCGTAGTCCCTTTCCGCGGTCCTCCAACGGAAACTGTTGGATCATTGTGTGCGCCGGTCATCTGACACGATACTGCGAGACGGCTGCAATACCATCGGCTGCTGCACTTCACGGGTACCTCTTCATGCTACACATTGTGTGATCCTCCCAGACGGACCTCCCAAAGTCGTTATTGGGGATCATGGACGCCAGTTCGCGGCAGACGTGGTTCAAGAGATAATTCATCTATCTGCTTCATGTTTTCGACACTCTACGCCCTGTCACCCCTCAAATGAATGGTCTTACTGAACGCACGAAGAGAACTGTCACGAAAATGCTGTCCATGCACGTCTCATCCGATCACAAAAACTGTGACGATGTTTTGCCTTTCATTACTTACGCATTCAACACAGCCCAGCACGAAACTACCGGCTACAGTCCCTTCTTTCTGCTTTATGAAATACCGCCAGGCTATATAGGGGAGAGTCGGGAGGTTTGGGACAGTTGGAGGAATGGGACAGCGCGTCTATCTCTTCTCCAATTACTTCGAAAACGTTAGCCAACGACACATGAAATGGGGCTAACAGACCGACTGCATGGATGTAATGGCGGGCGTCTTCGGCGAATGGAGCTTTCTGTAACTGGTACTCGCCTTTTTCATGCGTCAACAGCAAGTTTCTGCTCTCACAACTGTAACGCTCTCAGAATTCAACCGCTTTGTGGACGCTAATATCATTTTTTCTCCGAAAAGAGGCATCAGCGCTGTATTTTAAGTGCGAAGCATTTCTTTGCATACCTACTGTAAGCGCTTTTGCGTTTCTATCTATCTATCTATCTATCTATCTATCTATCTATCTATCTATCTATCTATCTATCTATCTATCTATCTATCTATCTATCTATCTATCTATCTAGCCGCCAACGTTTGGGTGCTCTCGTGATGGCCTCCTTAACTTGGCGTTTACCAAAATTTGTATGGGAGGGTAAGAGACATTGAGGAATATATCTGGCTGGTCATGACATGATAACGTGGAAATCCCGTCGCCTACATCATAAAACTCAATTCTCCAGACACGTGTGGCTCATACCCGTATTCGCAATGCCCATAGACTGTCGCGCCCCCTAGCGGAATTTAGGAGCATCCTCTCATGGATGATCAGTAGACGACACCATGGCAGCCGTACGCAGTCGCGCACTTGTTCGGCTGTGTTAGCAGGAAAGAAACACTACGAGTTCTCATGTTTCCTGCTTCAGTGAACAAACCGGGCCCTCCGTGAGACGATAAATCTGACTCGTTTTTTGCGAGACGCGAAGTTTTCGTGAAAATACGTGCCAACTCGCGCGTTCAACGATGACCCACATCGTACAAATATCAGCTTCGCGAGGTTTTGTGTAGCGACGTAGGTTAGTTAAACGCTGTCGTCTGACCTTCTCAGTTGAAACTCACCTTCTTTTACTTGCATATGGCATTCGTCAGTGCTCTTGTAGTGCATGAATTTATAACATTGTAGGCGGGAAGTCGCGCGAGCTCTCAAACTGGCCAGCGCTGCGCCGCTTGTTTTTTGTACGTTTGATGATAGATGGCAGCACTCTGCAAGCGATTTGTTTGTTGACCGGTGTGAGAGCAAGAAGTTCTGCGTGCCCAGATAACGTTGTGACGAGGACTAATCGAAGTCGTTCGGCGGAGGAAATTCTTCAGATTGCTTTCAGCAATGATGTTAAGAGGAACCACCTTGACGACGAGGATTTTTCACTGGACGGAGAAGGCTGTGAAAGCGCAGAGTGTGACAGCGACGATGAACGATCAGCTGCTAACTCACGAGGAGCGAGTTGCACTTCACGTCCCCCTCGCGCGCTAATGTTATTTCATGCTCGTAAGTCACTTTGATTGTATTTAATATATAGTATCCTTCAGCGAGATCAAAATAAAAACATAGTTTTTCTTGTACATTGCACGTAGCGCAATTATTGTGGATATTATCGAGCGCCGCATTCCGCCAAAACACTCGAGTTCGGAACAGGGAAGCGAAATGGTTATAGCGATGAAACGTGCAGTCACGGCCACAATCCACGCCCTATCGGCTCACTTCTCCTGTACTTCACCGGTACCTTCCGATCGGCATAGTTGTTCGACGCATTTTCGCAACGTCGAAGAATTTCGTCGTTGCGAAAAGCATACGTGCGTGTTCTTTTCGATATTGATGTTTCGATCATGCTGATCGAACCTGCGGCATCCGAGTGCAGTGAATTGCGCACGGCTTGAGTCTGAGCATGGCTGTGACACAAGCGCTACTAAATAGGATGTTAAATGCTTGTGTTCCGTTGAAGAAGCAACTCCGCGTTCCTGACTGCGCAAGTAATGACGACGGCATATGTTTGCAAACCATGGCCACGTTAAAAATTCGGTCTCGTGCAGCATGCAGCGATGACGCTACTCGCTAGCGGCCTACCACTGCGGCAAATTCGTCAGGCTGGCTCGGTACACAGTATCTCGGAGTGTCGTTCAGGCCATACGTCAATTCTAGTTCATGAAGTTTTCTGCAGCACGCACAGGATTTCGCACAGCATCGCTTATGCACGGTAACGGAGCTGAAATATAACCTTTCACACCGCGGCAAATAATTAAGTGGCGAGCTTCCATGGTTTGAGAAAGCATCTCGGTCTTATATCCATTTCAGTGCAGCTCATGACTTCATCCGGTGAAAGTGGCACGGGCCGTACGTACGCACGTCATATCTGTTCCTATGCTAACAAACGGATTGGCCCTCCATCGGGCGCCATCTTGAATCGTACAGCGTGCCACCTATAGTTCATGGGCATTGCGAATACTACAGGCCGCGGAATGCGGGTATGTGCCACAGGACTTCGACAATTTATATCTACCCAAGAACGGCGGGAACAGGCATTGGTAATTTGAATGCGAGAGCGTTAGGACAAACTGACATCGGTGGCGTTGACGCAAGGAATACAAAGAATAAAAATGA
Organism: Rhipicephalus appendiculatus; assembly: GCA_030522465.1. NCBI lineage: Eukaryota > Metazoa > Arthropoda > Arachnida > Ixodida > Ixodidae > Rhipicephalus > Rhipicephalus appendiculatus. The sequence goes on along the minus strand of JALIZH010025798.1, from coordinate 11,805 downwards.
GAGTCCCAGCAGGGAATCGAACCCAAGCATTCTGAGTGGCAATAATGCATTCTACCACAGAGCTACGTCAGGTCTCGAAACTGCTTTGGAAGAACGACATATGCAGGCGTAATGTTGGTGAAACGTATATTGTGGTTGCAGTGCTGGCTATCTAATTTTATAAACATTACACACGCACTCCTATGACGAAGGAGTCTGGTCGGGTTAACGTCAGTTGAATACTTATGCGCCATCCACTGTATTTGGTTTACGTAGCACTATCCAGGGCCACCATCCTTGCAAATACAGGCTCTACATATCAGCTTACGGCTTCTGGTGTTGACAATACTTATGTTTCTGCTGGAATCGTTACACAACTGTAAAACAATTGGTTATATAAAACATATGCGACTGTTCAACATGTCTGTGCGTGCAACATTTATACATATCTTTAGCGTAATTTCATAATGTTTCGCTCAATAAAAAAAGAAGTCACAGTTTCGCCGCAAGGGCGAAGCAATCACTGCGATAGCAACAAATTGGCATTTCACGTGAAGAACGGCAAGCAGATCGAAACTTGGAGCACGCTGCTCAAGCGCAAAGGGACGCACGAAACATACGCACAGGTATACACACGACGAGCGTGAACTAACAAGTGTCACAGTCGTTACTTCACTGTGCTTGAACAGCACGCTTCTTTCGGAAACGGGACCTCTGCAGCGAGCGAAGTGACCTTTGTGCGCTCTGTAACCTCAACGCAGTCTTTCTGATGAAAGCACACGACATTAAACTCAGTGAGCTCCAATTTTTTTGCCGACCTATGCTGCAAGGACCTTTAGGTAATGGCATATCTTCCTGAAAGGCGTTGGCGAGGACTCACACAAGACAAAGGAGTACCTCTCTTTCAGCGAAGTTCCATTGCGGGAAAGCAGATCCCGCATCTACTTTTTGAACGTAGACGATGTCTTCTCGCATAGAGCATGCAACTGAACAATTCAACCTTCCAACAATGGCTCCCTGGGCTGGCCATAATCCCTTCTAGACCTATTGTAAATATGCGCGACACCCTCAGAATTGTGCTATCGAGGCAAATGTGCCGTCGTTGGGGCTCAGTAACGCAGTAAGATGAAAGACCTCTATCGCTGCTCTTCCATATTCGCATACCGCAAGGGCTCTAAATTTCACTCTCTCGTTGAACTTCTCTGTAACACCTTTCAGTACTGTATCTGTAATTACGAAAACAAAGAAAACGTTGAAAGAACAACTCCCTTTTCATGGTTAAGTATTTCATAACCTGATGGTGGTGGTGGTGGTGGTGGTTGTGATGTTGCAACAGGCGGGGTTAGCCTGGCCTAAATGGCCGGCAATTGTTCCGCCCGAGCATCTCTTGAATCATAGGGGTCCGTCACCAAATGTCACTCAGCCCAGTGTCTCGCAGGAAAGCCATCAGGGATCCGTTGCACGCTCCTCCTCGTCGCCGTGGGCCCTTCAGGAAAATGACATCTTCAGATGTCCCGTGCTTGTGACAACCTTTCTGCAAGCTGCGTACCATCTCTGTTCTTTCGCTGTCAAACTGCGGGCACAGCCAAATGAAATGCTCGATGTCGCCGATGTCACCACAAACGCCACAAAACGGGGAAGCGCCTCGCCCAGTCTTGAATGACCAAGCCGGCGTGAATGCGGAGTCAGTTCTTTTCCGGTAAAGAAGCGTCGCTTGTTCTCTAGAAAGTCCGTGGATTACGCATGACTGATGCGGAAACTTGTGGATCGCCCTGAAGTGATTGCGTATTACATCCTTGTTGTTCTGGTAAGTTTTAAGGCGCTCTTATTTTTGGAACACAAGTTCGCGCTTCACGTGCAAGGGCATCAGCTTTTTCATTGCCTTCAATTCCAACGTGGGATGGGATCCACTGAAACTTTACATTGAAGCTCTTGCCGATCAGGTGTTTAATGAGCGCCAGAGATTGTCTTGTGAATTTTTCTTGAGGTAGCCCTCGATGCAGTCGCTGTAACGCCGACTGTGAATCCGTCAGCAGTACCACATCTCGTGCAGAAAACGATCGCGATTTTCGCAAAGCCGCGGTGATTGCGGCGCTTTCTATTGTTGTGGACGACACAACACGATCCAGGCGGCCCGACCATGACACGCCCAGGGAGGGTATGCAGAAAGCCGCTGAGAGTGTGAACAGCCGCAAAAGACGATTATTTACGCATAAGGTAAGGAACGCTGATATTCATGAGAATATCTGTGTTAACAGAGATTTGCGATCTCACGAACTCTTCGTGAAATCTTGACGTTTCCGACCGTTCGAGTGCGCATTACCTAGTCGTTTTCTTCTCTGTTTCAAATGAGACATTGCTTCGGATGTGTAGTAAAGTGCGTGTGATATTCTAAGATATATTTGTTGAACCACATTTGTGCATATAAATGACAGCGGTGTTTTGAAGTTCTCTTTTTTACAATGCGTGCGAAAGTTCCGTGAACAATTAATTGAACATGCAGTGCAGGTTTCAACGGAGAATCGTTGGACCAAAGCCAATGGATGAGAAATTATCACATAGAGGACTTCATGACAAATTTCAAACGATAAGTGCAGCAGGAAAACAAGTGCGAAGAAATGGACGGCAGCAGAAGACGCACACATATATGGAAACGACTGAGAAGTAAAACTTATGGATACATATGTACCAATATTGCAATGAAATAGTTGTTCGAAGAGGAGAGGTCTGCCTGAATGAAATATATTATTAGCACTGAATAGACATTGTGGAAATTGCTCTTTTTCACCTTAATTTGTACGGATTCGGTAATGACAGCGTACCTTTATTCCGTACACTGTAAAAGCAAACTAGCCGAATTGGGCGTTTTATGGGTGTAATACTACCTGCCTTTGGACCATACTCCCTTAGGATGTATTAAAATGGGTGTAATAAGGTTCTGCGTCCTCAATCTTTGTTAGGAAATTGCGTGGATAGAAGGTGGGAGAAAGGAGGTAAATTCTCGATCTCAGATCATTCATCACGAACGAGACCAAAAAAAAAAAACTCTCATTTCACATCCTTTGTCATGTTTTGTTTTTATTTGTTTCCGGAGCTCTCTGCAATGCCTTCAGTGTTCAATAAAATTTGTTTCTGGTTTAGTTCATGCATAGTTAAAATATAAGACGGTGGCGCAAAAATGGGACAAGGACGAAACAGGAAGAAACGTATACAAGCGCACCTTCAGTGTTGTCGGGCATGCATGCAGATGTGCAGGGGGAAGATGTGAGTTGTCATAAGAAAGCGCAAATTTCTCACTTTGCTTAACACATTCACGAACGCTCTAATCAATGATTTCTTCGTCTCGTCAACTTTTATGCATTGTCGTACAGAATACTGCAGAGGGCGCACTTCGGACCGTTGGGCTCGGCCTCGCGCAGCACTTCGACCACAGAATGACTTCGCTTATGTTGTTTTACCGTCAAATCAAAATTAAACTAATAGAAAGAGCCTGCAAACCCTCGATGTGGCTGATCGGCACCGCATATATTGCACACTCAGTATACCCTTTTGGATAACGAATTTGGCAGAAGCGGCGTCCCTCAACGCACAGAATCAAATCCGGTCTTGAGGAAAACCGTTTCAATAAAAAAAGAATGAAAAAAAATGGCGACTCTCCTCAAGCGGCTGCTCTGAAAGGGACGAAGCGAGCAAAAAAGCCCTTCGACCTTCGGACGGCGTGCCCGTCTGCTCGTCAGCGAGACCGACAAATCGCATCGATCAGTAGACAAGCGAGAAGGCAGAAACCATCGCAAGCATGCGCGGCGGAGGGAAAAAAGCCAAAAAAGAAAGAAACACGAGAAAATAGTCGCTTAAGTAAGTTCCGAAATGGCAACGGCGACTACCGGAGGCTGGCACCAGCGGCGTGCATGAGTGATAGCGGATCCAAGCCGCCATCAGATTACGTTGGTCTGTGAACGACGCTTTTGAACTACCCTGCTATGTGACGACTATGTGCGTGTTTTCTGCCGGCAGCCTTACTGTGTTCTCGTGGCTGGACGTGAAATCCGTGGTTTGACTACAGTCAACAAGCCGCACTGCGAGTGGGATTGTGGGGCAATGGCCCAGTGACTCAAGCGAGCATGCCCCTGTGTAAACCAAACAGCTGACGGGCGTGCAGCGTTGGCGGCACAATCAGGACCAGATATGGTTCATTATACTTACGTTTCCTCTGTTTGCGGGTCCTTACTGTCACTTGGGCAGCAGTAGGTGCCATTCTGCACATTGCGTCTCGTGAAAAGTGCAATGAAAAGCGAAAAAAAAATGGTGATTAAGCTTACATGACAATGATGCGTGATGCGTGTTTTGAAACTCTTGTGAATATCGCACAAGCTTCGCTCGCCTAGCTAATCACAGCGAGTGCGTCTTATCAAAGAGTGTTTGTACGACATCATTTCCTTGCTTGCAATAAAGCATGCTTGAAGCAGTGCCTTCCGGGTGTATGCACTTCAGCAACAACAACAAAAAAGGCCGCTGTTTTCGCGCTGTCATGCGATGAAATGTGCATTATGGCCAAATTTATTTTCTGTTTATTATGTACTCATGCGCAGAATATGCGCAAGTTAGAAGACCTTTTGACAACAATTTTGCATGGTGCAATTTGTCTGTGTCCCAGACAAAAAAATTACATTGCATATTCAGGTACATTAGCATCATAAGCTTGTATTGATCTAGCTAGAAAGATGAATCATGTTAAAGGGACATAATGATGGTCATGTGATGAGACAAACATGTGTTTAGTGACATTGTGTTTTGTGAAGCACATGCATTTCATGGTATTGTCACTTCATTAGTTACATATGAGCAGCGGATCTTGCCATGGTTACGTGTGCATATTTATAGCACTTAGATGTGTCACTTGTGTGAGGCTAATTTAATCGCATTGATATAAGTCAGTTGAATCTGTTGAACCTTGTTGTTGAATCACCTAGTTCCTTCCCTCACGTTATTTTGTTTTACATTATTTTGACATAGTGTTTATGATCAGTACGTAGTATTCCGACTGTTGACACAATTTCTGACACGGTATTATGGAAGACACTGGAAGACACTGTATTTTGTTTACAAAACAATCTTCTTTCCTAACGACTTCCAACGAGGCCATCGATTTCTGTATCCGTCAGGTAATGAGTCATTTCCTCGTGAAACCTTCCCTGCGTGCGTGTTTACTTCGACGTGCGGGCGTAATGCACTTGTTCGTTGGTAAATCTTTTGGCAAGATCGATCATAAATCCCATGCCCGTGCCTCTCTACACTCAGAAATACCCTGAGGCACTCCATCGAAGGTCCCCGATGAACTGAGGAATTCCACATTCGCAAGTCATAGGTTTTCGTGCCTGCAACAAATAGTAAGCAATAAAAATCGCGTCATATCCACGAAGTGAATGATGATGAGTAGGCGAAGCTCGATCGTTTTCATCCATGGCAGAAAGAGAATATGTGGTCTGGAACGCGCTTATACTTCATGGTCATCAGCGTCATGTCATCGTTATCACGTGTAGTGGGTACATTCCACAATAATGGAACGCGCTTATACTTCATCGTTATCACGTGTAGTGGGTAAATTCCACTATACTGGAACGCGCTTATTCTTCATGGTCATCAGGCGTCATCGTCATCTTTATCACGTGGAGTGGGCACATTCCACTATACATGGCTACCTACCTACTACTGCTACCACCACTACTACTACTACTACAGAGGAGGGACAGACCCACACCCTAAGGAGCTTCGCCCCTAAAAGAAAACAGAATAGAAGAAACATAGTAGGGATTGTAACCTGAAAATAGTTTTAGATCTACGCAAGATAACATAAAAATGGAGACAATACAGGGCGCCCTGTCGTCTTGCGTGTGTTCCCAATCCCTATTTTGCTGCGCTAAAGGACTTTTTGAGAAAGGTATCAGGACAATGATTTACGCAGACACCATCGAATGCAAATATGCAGGAAAGATTAGCGCGGCGTTGCAGAAGGCAGACGGAATTTACAACCAAATTGCGTATGGAAGGCAGTGTCGAAGGAGGGCATGGCAAGTTAGTTGTTCCGTTGTTTATTAACTGAATGACAGAATGGTTGATAGATATACTGCGAGGTAATATTCGCGGAGACTATATATATATATATATATATATATATATATATATATATATATATATATATATATAATTTATTTATTTAGTTATTTAAATATACAGCTGTGAACACGACTACGCTCACAACCACTGGCCCTCACTCAGATAAATGTGGATACTCGCGCTCATGAGGGCTCACGTTTATATTAGGCAGTTATAGTTTAGCAAGCTTTGTGAAATAGCGGGCTTAGCGTAATAGCGAGAGCGATGTGTACAAACGCAGTACGCTAAACCACCCGTAGCGTTTACCGCACACATGGCGTTACGTCCCTTTCTACCCGACCGGCGTTGCGAAGACATGGTACTTCAACCATGTCATTGACTTACCCGACTGGGCGACCTTCCAGCAGCAGCTGCGTCATGTTATTGGCACACCAGCCGTTCGGTCCGCAGTCGCGAAGAGGACTCTCGACACTCGCCAACAACATCCCGGCGAGTCGTACACATCGTACATCGAGGAAGTCCTTGCGCTCTGCCGGCGTGTTAATTCGTCCATGCCGGAATCGGACAAACTTCGCCACATTTTGAAGGGCATATGGGCTGTTGCATTTAATGCCCTGGCTCCTCAGAACCCATGTACCGTCACTGACGTCGTCACGACATGTCAGCGCCTCGATTCCCTGGACTGGGTTCGTCTCCAACCAGACATTGGCGAACACCACTCTGCGTCTTCTAAACATCTCCGTGACCTCATAAGGGACATCATACGTGAAGAACTACAGGCGATGGGCTTCTCACATCCTTCACCGTGTTCTACACAGTCCTCTGGAGTGGCCTTGCGCGACATCATCCGGGAGGAACTCAGATCCATCACCTCCCCTGCGAACGTGCAGCCACCTGCTCCTAGGCCCATACCAACGTACGCCCAAGTTGCTGCCGCGTCTCCCAGCGACATGAACACGTCGTTCCCGCTACCATCATACGCGTCGCTTGCTGCCGCGCCCCCGGTCAACTTCCGTTCGGTGCCGCCAGACCCTTCATCAGCCCACCTGACCGCACTATCTCCAGGTGCTCCGAACGCCTTCTACTCACCACCCTGGCGATCGTCCCGCCCAGTATGATACTACTGCGGGTATCGCGGCCACATATCTCGTTTCTGCCGAAAGCGCCAGCAAGATGAGCGTCGAGGTTATGACATGCGTGAAGGAGATTTTTCCACTGGGGCCTCTTATCATGGTCAACGTTACTCGTCGCCTCCCCCACCGGTCTCCATCTCCGCCCGCATCGAATGCTTCGCGGAAAAGCAGCTCCGCACGACCCCGCTCACTTTCGCCCTATCGCCGCTCCTCTTCTCCACTTCGGCCTGCCTCATTCGCCACTGCTAATCAGTCGGAAAACTAGGTGATGCAGTTTTTGGAGGACAAACTGCATTCCAAATTAGTACTGAAATTCCTCCATCAGGCCCGTGCAACATGGTTTTTGTGGTTGTGGAAGGAGTGCATGTCGATGCTTTGGTGGACACGGGCGCGACATTTTCTCTTATACGTGCTGATTTGTGTCGACGTCTGAACAAAGTGATGACGCCTTACGATGGACCCACATTAGTTGCTGCCCAGGGGAACACCATTCGCCCTTCCGCTTGTTGTACTGCTCGTGTTTTTATAGACGGTATCCGTCATCATATACAGTTTGCTGTCCTGTCCCGTTGCTCACACAGACTAATTTTAGGGTGGGATTTTCTGTCATCTGCTTCCGCGGCTATTTGTTGTGGACAACACGTCGTCCACCTCACTGACACCGACTACATGCTCGACGACGACACCCAGAAGCCACTTCGTCTGATCGCTGCGGAAGACACCGAACTGCCGCCACTTCAAGAACAAATTGTCACCTTACGTCCAACGACATCGACCACGGCGACGTGTTGGTCTCCCCTTCATCGCTTTGCGCTCGTAAAGGCATAGTTCTTGCGTCCGGTGTCGTTCGTTTACGCAATGGATCTGCACTCGTCACCGCCGTGAACTCTACATCGGAGAAGATTCTACTTCCACCGAGCACTACGGTGGCCCGTGTCGTCGATCACGAGCCTGTATTCGTCACGCCACTTCAAGCCGTCGCATCCAAAGATCCTTCCAATCGTGAGCATGCTTCTTCCTCCACCTTTGCCGCCGCCATCAGCAACGACTTGACAGCTTCACAGACGCAGCAGCTGCTTGCATTGTTGCAGAAACACGCAAGTTCTTTCGATGTTTGCTCTTCTACGTTGGGCCGCACTACCACTACAGCTCATCGAATTCAAACAGTTGGGACGTCTATTGTACGCCGCCTGCCCTATCGCGTATCTCTAGCTGAGAGAAAAATTATAGAAGAAAAAAGTTGCCGACATGCTCAAACGGGAGGTCATCCGCCCCTCATCTAGCCCCTGGTCGTCACCTGTTGTTTTGGTCCGTAAAAAGGATGGCTCTGTGCGCTTTTGCGTGGACTACCGGGCGCTCAATAAGATCACTCGCACGGACGTGTACCCCATGCCACGCATTGACGACGCCCTTGATTCCCTACAAGGCGCGGAATACTTTTCGAGCCTCGACTTGCGTTCAGGGTACTGGCAAATTCCCATGCATGAAGACGATAAAGAGAAGACAGCGTTCGCCACCCCCGACGGGCTATACGAATTCATTGTGATGCCTTTCGGGCTGCGCAACGCGCCCGCGACTTTTGAGCGCATGATTGGCACCGTGCTGCGCGGCCTGAAATGGAAAACTTGACTTTGCTACCTGGACGACATCGTTATCTTTTCTTCAACGTTTGCTCAGCACCTACAACGCTTGGATGAAGTTTTGACGTGCATTGCCGGCTATCGTCTCCAACTCAACACCAAGAAATGCTGTTTCGCCAGCAAGTCTATGAAGGCCTTGGGACATGTCGTCAGCAAGGATGGAATTCGGCCAGACCCTGACAAGATTGCTGCGGTCCTTCGCTTTCGGCGCCCCGAAAGACCGAAGGAGTTACGGAGTTTCCTCGGCCTCGCCTCCTATTTTCGTCGGTTTATCCAGAACCTCGCCTCAAGAGCTGCTCCACTACATCAGCTACTTGCTTCAGACGTCCCCTTTCTGTGGTCTGAAGAATGTCAGACGGCATTCGACCTGTTAAAGGGCGCCCTCACGTCCGAGCCTGTACTCTGCCATTTTGACGAAGCCGCACCGACTATCCTACATACAGACGCTAGCGGCCGCGGTATTGGAGCCGTTCTCCTGCAACGCGACAACTCTTCGCTAGAGAGTTGTTGCATACGCCAGTCACGTACTCACTGCTGCCGACAAGAACTACACGATAACTGAACAGGAATGTGTGGCTGTGGTTTGGTCGGTGCAGGAGTTCCGTCCCTATCTCCACGGCCGTCACTTTACAATCGTTACGGACCACCATGCCTCATGCTCGCTTTCCACTCTAAAGAACTTGTCCGGACGCTTGAGTCGGTGGATTCTACGCCTGCAGGAGTATGACTTTGACATAACTTACAAGTCTGGTAAAAATCATCAAGACGCCGACGCTCTTTCTCGCTGCCGGCTTCCTACTACTCAGCTCGGCGTTGGCGAGAGATCGGCCGTCACTTCTACCGCAGTTCCTACGCTCGCCTCAATAGACCAACTGTTTTCGGACGACGAGCCAACATTTAGCTCCCGCCAGCTGTCCGATCCATACTGCAGGGCGTATTATGGACCGCCTCTCGGGAGCTTCCCATCCACCTAACGCGCGACTTCGTCGTCAACTCCTTCAATTTAAGCTGGAAAATGGCGTTCTCTACCGCCACATTTATCATCCTGACGGTCAACGATGGGTTCCTGTGCTACCACGCTCTCTGCGACTATGTGCTTGAAGCCTTCCACGATGACTTGACTGCTGGCCATCTTGGTTTTCAAAAAACTCTTGACCGCATTCGATGTCGTTTCTACTCTCCTGGCCTTTCTACTAGCGTAGCGCCGTACGTCGGTTCCTGCTTCCCATGCCAACGTCGTAAACTCCCGACATCTGGCCCTGCCGGACCCTCTGCAGCCAATTCCGTGCCCCCGCAATGCCATTCGAGGTTGTAGGTGTCGACCTTTACGGGCCTCTTCCCATCACACCTACTGGCAAACGATGGATAGTGACCGCCGTAGACCACCTGACGCGCTACGCTGAGACAGCCTCTGTGATTACTGGATCAGCTGCGGAAGTCGCTGACTTCGTTCTTCACGCTATAATTCTGCGTCATGGGGCTCCTCGTGTACTGCTTAGTGACCGTGGAAGGGTGTTCCTGTCACAAATATTAAATGAAGTACTGCGCGCTTCTGGCACTACTCACAAGACAGCTTCAAGTTACCACCCTCAGACCAACGGTCTCACCGAGAGATTTCATCGTACTCTTGCTGACATGATAGCCGTCTACGTCCAACCAAACCATAAAAACTGGGATACCCTTCTATCATTCCTCACCTTCGCCTACAACACGGCCGTTCAGCGCACAACCGGCTACTCGCCATTCTACCTCGTTTACGGACGTGTCCCTACTACCCTTCTCGACGTTTCCTTCTTCAACAGCAATGTTAACTCATCTCAGTCTTCCAGCGAAGAATACATTTCCCGACTGGCCCAGTCTCGCCATCAAGCTCGCATGAACACGGAAGCGAGACAACAAGAGCGGAATATCATTTATGACGCATCCCATCGCGTTGTATCTTTCCGACCGGGTGACGAAGTGCTGCTTTTGACACCTATTCGCACCCCTGGTCTCTGTGACACGTTTCAACCACGCTTCATCGGGCCGTACACAGTTTTGGAGGAGACTTCGCCTGTTAATTACCGCATGACAGCACTTGTCGTCTCAACGGACCGCCGTCACCGCAGTACAGAGACTGTGCACGTTTCTCGCATGAAACCCTTCACGCGACGTTCCTCGTCATTTTGACATGCGGCGGCCAGCATGTCCGCTTCCACGTGGGGGGGAATTAGTGTGAGCATTTGTTATGTACTTCTTCCTCACCTTTGCATTATCAAATCATCATCATCCGTTTGTCACTCTGTCCTCATCCTCACCGTGTCATTCTCATCATCATCGAGTGTGTGCGCGCTCTGCCCGTCGGCTTCCAAGGCCTCCCGCTCTAATAAACGTCGTTTTCAACCAAGACGTCATAATATATATGGCGTTATGAATGGGAGACGTGGCGTGGCTCATACGCCATGTTTTTTATTCCATTCACGCGCACTTCTTCTTCGTCGGCTTCTATTGCCATGGCTTCATGTGTCACACGATTCCCCCTCCCCCCTGAAAGAAGGGGTGAGTTACAAAAGAACACTAAACAAGGAGAGGCTTAGGGTCAAAATGCACAAATCGTTCCATGTCCCAGAGTTCGGTAAACTTGCAAAAAAAAATCGCAGCATATCCACGGAGTGAATGATGATGAGTGGGCGAAGCTCCGGAGGTTCATCGGTAAACCATCAATCTTCCGTGAAATTCGCCCAGTACATCATCAAAGACGTGACAAACACTGTGTGTATAATACAAGAAATTTAGATTTTATTCGTGAGCCGTGATTTTTCGTTTTCTTTTCGTTTCTTCGTTGGTCGTGGTTACCGTTTACATAAGCCGTGGCTTCCGTTCTCCCTTCATTATAAGGGCTTTATGGTGGTGAAATGGAGGGAGAGCGGTTCCTGGATGGGTCGTAGTGGAAAGTTTGC